>VMDO01019828.1:0-38807 GCA_007922755.1 Pedetes capensis
AAACTTTCATCAAAATCTTTTGATGCCAAGAATAAGTATGATTCTGATTATAGGTTTTAAAATTGTAATTTAATTTATTCCTTGAACTTCATTTCTCTTTTTTCAACCTTTATAATGAGGTTTTAAAGTGTTCCTTTTAATAATATTTTTTCATATACTATCTATTTGAGCATACAACAATGCAATGAGAGATAAACTATCTTAAAAACATTTACTTAAAATAAAACATCAAAACTATTTTTAAAGGCTCATTTGTATAAGAAAATATATTCTGCCATTAAATTTATGAGATCATACATACTAACCTAAAGTGTGCTGAAGTATTTTATGTACTTGTTATACAAAGGCTACTTCTGCTATTATTATTATCTTACCTTCTTAATGGGGTCCATAATAATATTTTCAAAGAAAAGAGAAAAAAAATGAATCAGAATGGAAATAAGTCATTTTTCATTTATGTAAGGAAAATGTTGTACTGGTATATTGCAACTTGGCTAGTGCTCATCTTCAAAACTCATCATCACCAAACATTCTAATATTTCTCTACGAAACAATTTCCTTGAAGATGTCTTTTCAGCTGACAAAGAATGGAAATGAATGAAACGAGTTTGCAAGTTTAGCTTCTAGCTCTTTTATTTATTTTTGTTTTTTATTTATTTATTTATTTATTTTTGTGGTACTGGGGGTTGAAACCAGGGCCTCATGCTTCCATGCTTTGCAAGTAAGTGCTGGACCACTGAGCTGCACCCTCAGCCTGTTTTTTTTTTTTTTTTTTTTTTTTTTACTTTTTGAGACAAGGTCTTACTAAGTTATGCATACTGCCTCTGGTCTCTGGTTCCGAATTTGCGATCCTCCTGCCTCCGCCTCCCCAGATGCTGGGATTATAGGCATGAGCCACCATGCCCCGCTTAAGCTCTTTTATTTACTTGACTTGAAGCCTATTATCTAAAATTGGAGTAACAGAATAGCCTATTTTAGAGTTACTACAAGTTAAATAAAACATCTTTTTATTTGACAAGAATAACATGGTTCCTTTTTTCAAATATTTTACATCTTTCCCCCTTGTAATTTCTGGCATGTGAAATAGCATTAGATAGATATTTCCTCATGGTCTCTATACTGAATTTCGAAGCCTGTGGTCATTTAAATTCAATTTTTCCCTTTACTCCTTTAACTATGGAACAAATTCCTCTATCAAGGACAGATGCTTTGTTTGCTTGAAATTCCTCGATTTTCCTCTTTGTCATCACTGATCTCCTTTAATTTTTCTATCTCCTGTTCGCTTCAAGCTTTTACTTTTATAATTGATGATTCTCATTATCATTCCAATATTATCCAGCACTGTTTGTGTTAATATCATATGCGTTGGCTCGCTTATCACTCTCTCATTTCCTTCCCTTATTGAATTGTACTATCTCTCCTTTAAAACCAAACTTCTTGAAAAAATTGCTAACTTGGTTGCCACTATTTGGTCACTTTCCTTCATTTTGCAACCAACTAAAATCTTGACTTTCACTTGCTCCATATCATTTCTCCAACACCATGCTCTTAAATTTATTGAATACTGTTTGTGTCATCCTGTAGTTTCTCCTAAAAGCAAAGCACCCACTTGATTACTCCTTAAATTATTATGTGTCCTCTGCTAGGGGCTTCCATGACACCTTGGTTTTTCAAGTTTTGTTGTCCTTTCGCTTTCTCAATTTTCTTTCCCAATCCCTTATCTTTTATTCAAGAACTTCTCAAACTTTAACACATTGATCACCAGACGTCTTCTAAATGCAAGCTGCGTCAACAGGTCTAAAAATGGGCCCTAAGACAGTATATTTATAAGAAGTTTCCAAGTAATGCTGATGTAATTATTCCATGACCGTACATTGAGGTAAATGTTTCCACAAAATCATTAAAAATCCTCAACAGTTACACATTAGTGCTATAAATTCCCACTCAGAATTCTCTCCATAGGCAATCTCGTTGGTTCTCCTGGCTTTAAATGCCATATGCAAATGGATCATACATTTAAATATCCGTTCTGATTCCGTTTACTACTATCTGGTCACCTTTTGTAATTTCCAGATCACTCTATCAAGTTTGTACTTGGCATTATCTCTTGGAAGTTTTATTGCCCTTTGAATTCCAGTTCCTCCTTTTTTATTGTTGAGTAATATTTCATTGTGTATATGTACCATAATTTTTTAATCCAATTTTCTGTTGATGAGCATGTTGGTTGGTTCCATATCCTTCCCATTGTGAAGAGTGGTGCATTAAATATGGAGATCCAAATGTCTCTGTGGTATGACTTATCTCCTTTTGGGTATATTCCCAGTAGTGGTATAGCTGGGTTGTATATCACTTCTATTTTTAGTTTTCTGAGGTACTTCCATATTGATTTCCAAATTAACAAATTTACAGGCCCACCAGCAGTGTGAAAGGATTCCTTTTTCTCCATATCCTCGCCAGCATTTGTTATTATTTGTTTTGTTCATCTTGGACATTCTTACTGGAGTTAGATAGAATCTCAGAGTTGTTTTGACTTTCATTTCCCTAATATCATCTTAAGTGAATGAATACACCTCAAAAAGAGAAATACTTTTTACTCTCACTCATATATAGGAGCTGAATCTTACATAAAGGAAGAAAAACCTATATATTAGTAGATATATAACAATGAGCAATTAGACTTAGCTAAGAAGGGAAATCAAATAGCTAAGAAGGGAAAACAAGCAGAGTAGAAAGGATGGCAGGGACTAGCAAAGGGAAGTGAAAGTTGTGGAAGATGGGAAGGGGAGGAGAAACAATATAAAGGGATAAAAGGGAGAGGATAATCTCAATGTAAATGATACAACTTCATGAGTACCTGGAGAAAACAGGGGAATATAACTGATAAATGTATATGAGTTTTACTATATATCAGTCAAAAGTTCCATATACTTTGTAAGTTGATGAAAGTGTAACCAAAAGTGATGTAATAGTTGCATAATGGAAAAAGCAAGCGCTGTATTACTCCGTACTCTACCCACATTTATCAATAAAGGGAAAAAAGATAAAAGAAAAAAATCCCTTGAATTCCAAAATACAATGTTTATTCTTTATTCTATATCTTTTCTTCCTCTTCACTACTCATTTTAGTCAATGACATCTCCATTTACCCAGCAGCAAAATCACAAGATAGATAGATAGATAGAAATAGATAGAAAACTTTATCCCATTTATCTCTACTAGTCATAGTATTAATTCTAGTTCTGGTCTACCTTCTAGATATTCTTCAGATTTTGGTTCGAATATCATTTTCTTAGTGATCTTCTGTGACTGCTCCTACTAATTAAATAATTTTATTCCTTCAGTTAAACCCTTTAATACTACTACTCTATGCTTTTGTTCCATGGCTCTTTAAAAAATTTGTAAATAAATTTATGTTTTATTAAAAAATATGTTTGAATCCTAGGAGGCCTTCTAAGTGTCAGCAGTCTTTTAGGTGTTAAACAAACCTAACACAGTTTCTGGTATTGTGGAGCTTTTGCGAATTTGTTTAAAGCTCTGTTCATACCTAGCAGATTTCTTGGACTTCAAAGATTTGTTGAACGAATACTTCAACAAAGATAAAGTAGAGATAATAAGGTTTGAATCCAGATGTTTTGACCAGCTAGATCTGTAATTTATTCTGTCTCTGTGATATGTAAATCACTCAAATTGAATTAATTTTCAACTGTCATTAACTTAAATAGCTGCTTGATTTTTCCCGTAGGCTTTTGCTGCTAGATGGAATAGTTCATTATTGCTGAATGTGGGCAGTGCTTTGTAATTACACTAACTGAAAACTAGAATTTGGTTACGTTTTGTTTAAGAACAATTAATTACATAATGTGTAGACAAAGAATTGACATCTAGAATTAAGAAATGTTAAAGATTCTAGAGATTATCTAACCATAAGATATGAAATTAATTTCCTCTAAGTGCTAGCATCTGCTATTTGCTAGTGACTCCTAGAAGTGCTAGAATGAGAATGAATGTGGGTCTGGTTTGAACATAGTGGCAGAGTGCTGAAATCTGCGTGCAATGTTTGCTCTAGTTGCAGGGTATGAGACTGGGACATTGTAACATCTCAAGTTACATAGATAAGAAATTTTAACATCAGGTAAACTATTTGTTGCACTAAAGATCCCACTACAAGTTCGAGACAGAGTCATAACTAGAATTTAATTTTTCCAACTTTTAAATCTATTCTATAGTTCCCCTGCTTATTTATAGAATTTTCCTTAAATTTTCTTTTAACATTTTCCATGTTTATCTAAATATTTTATAGAGATTATTGCACACAGAAAGTCTGTTTTTGTTATTAGAATGGTATAGTGTTAAATAAACTTCTTTAAGATATTAAGTGAGGCATGGTAGCAGATGACTGTCATCCCAGCAGTTGTGAAACTGAGGGAGGAGTATAGCAAGTTTGAGGCCAGTCTAGGCTACTTAGACTTGTATCAAAAAAGAAAAACAGTAAATGATAAATGATGTTATATCAGATTTCTTTTATTCAGATGTCTAAATGGTACCCAAGGCACTGTTTTAAAAAAATCATTGATTTAGTATTTGTTAATATGTTCTTCTCATAGTTGATTTGGGGTACTACTTTAGCTGGATTACAGGTAACTAGTAGGGGCTGGGATTTAGCTCAGTTGGTAGAGGACTGCTTTGCAGTCTCTGAGGTCCCAAGTTCAATTCCCAGCACTGAAAAATTGGGAGAAGGATGTGGCAATCCACTCAGAAGGCAATGCCAAAACAATCAGCCATTGAAAACTCTATGAGGGTCACTATGAGTCAGACATAACTCAATGGCACCTAAGAACAATAACAACAGATAACTAGTAAAAAGCATTAACAATTCTCAGTGTGTCAGTAGACACCAAACCCATACCTCTTCTGTTGAAAGAGAAAATTGGGGTCATTTGGCATTTTGTTAAAATGATTATGTTGGCCAGAATGTGTGTGAACAGGTATATCCAGAGATGAGCATTTGAATCATCAGTGGGTTGACAGGAGACATCCACCCTCAAGGTGGTTGTTGTTGTTAGGTGCGGTCCAGTAAGTATCCAACTCATAGTGACCCTCTGCACAACAGGAGAAACGCTATTGTCAGTGTTTCTCTGCTGTTCATAGGGTTTTCAATGGCAGATTGATTTTTGGGAGGGGGTTGCCAGGTCCTTCTCCCAAGCCTACAGCTTCTGGTGTTCCCAGGTGGTCTCACATCCAGGTACTAAACAGGCCTGACCCTACTTAGCTTCCCAGATCTGACAGGATCAGATGCCACACGGCTATAGCTGCAGACCTCAATGTGGTTGGGTTTTATCAAATCAGTACAGGCCCAGGTAGAACAGAAAATGTGTAGGAAAGCATATTAATTGGCTGTCATCACTCTAGTAGAAAAAAAAGACCCAAACAAACTTATGAGGGAAGAAGTATATTAGTAGTTCATAGTTAAGATAATCAGTCCGTAATGGGGACAGGGAAGCATGCTGGCAGTGGAGGCAGGGCTTGTTTTTAATGACCTCATGGCATTGTACACCAGGAACAGAGTGAGAGCAGGTCTATGGGTACAGGATCAAAACCCCCAAAGGCCCACCCCCAGGGAGCTACTTCCCCAAAGGCCTGCCTCCTAACGTTCCACAACCTCCCAGGACAGTGCCAATTGGAGGACAATTTAGGTTCAAACCATCATAGAAGGGCAAAGTCAGGTTCTGTCTTCTGGAATTGCAACACTCTTTTCCTGCTCTAGGAGGTAAGAATTCCTGAGTCTTCAGCCTTTGAACTCCAGGACTAACCCCAGTGAAGGAGTGAAGGTGCTTTCAGACCTTCATCATCAGACTGAGAGATATACCACTGATTTCCCTGGTTCTAAGAACTTCATGATCTGCAGCCATACCACTGTGGCATTTGATCCCATCAGATCTCAGAAGCTAAGCAGAGTCGGACCTGGTTAGCGTGGATGGGAGAACTTCTGGGAACACAGGGGCAGTAGGCTTGGGAAAAGGACATAGCAACCCACTCCCAAAGGTCAATCTGCTGTTGAAAACCCTATGAATAGGAGAGAAGGCACTAATGATACTGTTTCACCTGTTAGACATAGGGTCGCATGAGTCAAACACTAACTCGACAGCACCTAACAATAAGACCTTCATATTTGGACGGAGCCATGGTATCATTTTCCCTAGTTCTCCAGGTTATGTACAGACAGTCATGGGATATCTTGGCCTCCATAATCATGTAAATAATTTCTCCTAATAAATTCCTTCTGCCCCTACTTCTGTGTATGATATCAGTTCTGTCTCTAGATATCCCCAACTACATCAGCTGGCAGTGACCATATTTAGACCTATGCTTATTTCAATTATGTTGGAAGAAAATTCAACTGTATTTTTATTTCTAAATGTTGAAATTTATCTTAAAAACTACTACAAAATCCTTTCCCTGCTACTTTTCTTGAAAATACTTTCTCTTGGGATGTGTTCTGCTATAGTTATTTTTAAACAGAAGCTGGAATTTATAGCTATAGAGTAGGATTACTTATTCAGCCTAAGTATGTGAGGTTACATTCTTTAAAAGTGCTCTTAAAAACTCTAAAATTAAAGTATGAGAAAATAAGGCTGGTTTTCACTCTACTGGGTTGTCATCATTTCATTTACCTATTATCAACTTAAAATATTAGCAGAAAAAAATTAAGGAAAAGTGTAACCTTGTAAGGAATGTAAAATAAGAACTAATGTCTAAGGTTTGCCTTGCTGAGGGGTGAAGTACTTTAGCAGATGTAATAAATGAGACTAGCTTTCCCAGTCGAAATGTGTAAGGTAGATCAGTGCTTAGAGAAATCAGATAATATATATTGAATGAAGAAAAATTTTTTTCTTTCTTTTCTTTCCTGTCTGTCTGTCTCTGTCTGTCTGTCTGTCTGTCTGTCTGTCTTTCTTTCTTCCTTCCTTTCTTTCTTTCTTTCTTTCTTTCTTTCTTTCTTCCTTTCCTTTCCTTCTCTCTCTCTCTCTCTCTCTCTCTCTCTCTCTCTCTCTCTCTCTTTTGACAGTACTTGGAGTCTGAATCTAGGCCTGGCATATGTTAGACAAGTGTTCTGTCCCTCAATTGCACCCCCAGAGACAAGGTCTTGTTAAATTGTACAAGCTGCCCGTGGCATTGAACTTGTGATCCTCCTGCCTCAGCTTCTGGAATCACTGGGATTCCAGCCGTGTGCCTGGAGCCCAGCAGAAAAATATCCTAGTTTCTAAGAGAATGAAAAAAAGTCTAGAAATATAAAGTGACAGAAATAATAACATAAAAGGTAACTACAGACTCTTCACCTGCAGCTATAGCCCTGTGGCATCCGACCCTGTCAGATCTTGGAAGCTAAGCAGGGTCGGGCCTGGTTAGTACCTGGATGGGAGACCACCTGGGAACACCAGAAGCTGTAGGCTGGGATAAGGACCTGGCAACCCCCTCCCAAAAATCAATCTGCCATTGAAAACCCTATGAACAGCAGAGAAGCACTGACAATCGTGTTTCCCCTGTTGTACAGAGGGTCACTATGAGTTGGATACCGACTGGATGGCACCTAACAACAACAACAGACTCTTCTGTGCCACACAGTATTTCTTAAGGTGGAATATAAAATAATGCTAGATTTGATGACAAACTAACCAAAATATATTCTGAATATTGCCAAAACCAATTTTAATGTATGGTAATAAATGCAGTTGTACATAGGTTCTAGGCACAAAATGAGTGGGTTAGTTATTTTGTGGCTCTGGGGCAATACTTACCCAGTCTTACAAAGCAGGTCTTATTAGAGAAGCCCAATCTTGTTGAGTCTCCCTAAGCTTGTATTAAACATTGGTTTTCATCTCCTAAAAACTCCTAGATAAACTGAGAATTTCAAAAGTATTACACTAACAAAACTCTGAACAATCTGCCTTGTCTCTTAGTGGCATGCCATGAAGTGATAGTGGAATAACATGCAATTGTTTTAGTTAAAAGTTTGTTGTTGTTAGGTGCTGTCCAGTCCTGTCCAACTCATAGAGACCCTCATAGAGTTTTCAATGGCTGACTGTTTCGGGATTGCCTTGGGAGTGGATTGCCATATCCTGCTCCCATTTTTGCGGTGCTGGGAATTGAACTCAGGACCTCAGAGACTGTAGACAGCACTCTACCAACTGAGCTAAATCCCAGCCCCAAAGAGTTGTTTAGAGAGATGGAATTGATAGGATGTGTGGATAGATGGGTGGATGGATAAATATGTAGTTAGACTGATGAAAAAAGATCTATTAGAGGAATTGGCTCCCATGATTATGGAGGCTGAGAATTCCCTCAATAGGTTATCTGCCAGGCGAAGAACCAAGGAAGCTGGTAGTGTGTCTCTGTTCAAGTCTCAAGGCTTCAACCAGGAAAGCTGTTAGTATAACAGTTAGTCAGAGCTGAAGAACTGAGAACTTGGAGGACACTGGTGTAAGCCTCAGAGTCCAAAGCCTGGAAAACCTGCAGTTCTGATATCCAAAGGAAGGAGCAGGGTGCCTGAGCTTTAGAAGAGAGAGAAAATTTTACCCTTCCTCTGCCTATTTGTTTTATCAGGGTCCTCGGTAGATTGGGTAGTGCCTGCCCACATTAGGTGAGGAGGGATCTTCCTTAGATCAATTACTCAAAAGTTGATATTTTCCTCACAGACATACACAGACATAATAGTTACAAACCATCTTTTGTTGCTGTTGTTGTTAGGTGCCATCAAGTCAGATCTGACTCATAATGAGCCTTGTAGGATTTTCAATGGCTGATTGTTTGGGGATTTTTTTGGGGGGGAGGGAGTGGACTGTCACATCCTTCTCCTATTTTTGTGGTGCTGGGGAATCTTACCTGGGACCTCAGAAAGTGCAGAGCAGTGCTCTACCAACTGAGCTAGTCTCCAGCCCCACCGACCGTCTGGGCATCCCTTAATCAAGTCAAGTTGTCACCTTATATTAACCATCACAGTACTGCTTTGTATATTTGCCTTGTTCCCCCTACCCCCCTTTTTTCTTCCACTCATTTTCCTTGGCTTATAGTTCCCTGCTGGGATTTAGCTCAGTGGGTAGAGTGCTGCGCTGCAGTCTCTGAGGTCCTGAGTTCAATTCCCAGCACCGCAAAAATGGGAGAAGGGCCTGGCAATCCACTCCCAAGGCAATCCTGAAGCACTCAGCCATTGAAAACCCTATGAGGGTCACTATGAGTCGGATACCGACTCGATGGTACCTAACAACAACAACATAGTTCCCAAGTAAAGAATCACCATTTAGACCTTGACTCACGTTCTTCTTTCAAGAGGATCTATGCTAAAACAGTCCCCTGTTGAGGGTAAACATTACCAGTTATAGGTTTACTAAACAGTATTTTTCTCAGAAGCTTTTACAGCCAATTCTGCCTGGATATTGGAATTTTGCATGTGTGTGTGTGTGTGTGTGTGTGTGTTTGTGTGTGTGTGTGTTTGTTTGTGTGTGTGTGTGTTTGTTTGTGTGTGTGTGTGTATAAAATCTTATATGTACACATATAAGTACTGTATACTGTATATGATTGCCTACAGCTGTACCATTGCAGAATCTGATCCCATCAGATCTTGGAAGCTAAGTAGAGTCAGACATGGTTAGTACTTGCATGGGAAACCTCGGGGGAACAGCAGGTGTTGTAGGCTGGCAACTCACTTCCCAAAAGAAATTAGCCATTGAAAACCCTATGGGAAGCAGAGAAGCACTGACAATGATGTTTTGCCTGTCATACATAGTGTCGTTATGAGTGGGACACCAACTCAACGGCACCTAACAACATGTATATGACTTAAAAGGTTCAGAAAACTAGAGTCATAAGGATACAAGAAATAAATAATACAACTTGTTTTTATATTTTCTCTGCTTAAATTTCATGTTAAAAGAAAAAAACTCATTTGGTTATCAAAGTACAGATTTTACAAAGAGGAAAATTCTAACTGAACAAGTCTATATTAGAGGAAGAAATGTTTATTTAGGGGTTGTGCACCATGGAATTCCATACAGATGAGTTCTTTTCTTGACATAAAGACGATAATAAAAATATGGTGAATTCGTTAATGAATGAAGTGTTAACACTATTAATTGGAAATTTACCTATAATGATTCACATTACTCATATAATTATTGTCTTTTAAACTTTATGGTGCATTTCTACTTTTAAATCACTATTTTCACATCAGAAGGAGTCTATTGCTAACTGGTATTCTTCTTATAACTTTGACATTCAGAGTAACATATTTAAAAATACTTTTCAATAAATATCCTCAGACATTATTTAATCTTAATTTGAAAGTGTCTGTTGGTGTATGTGGATAATCCTAAAAGCTTGTTGATTTGTTTATCTAAAGCAAGTGACCAGTACATTGAATTGAATCAGTAAAAATTTTTGCTTGATTAGTTTAACTCCTGACTTAAAATAGTCTATTGTTTTGGCAGGTAAGTAAAGCCAGTTTTCTTTTCCTTTTTTCATACTTTTTAAGTATAATATTGCTTTCTTCAGCTCTTTCCAATGTAATGCTAAGTGAATTCTTCAGAAGGTGCTATGTTAAGTTTAAAGTATTTTTAGTGTTGCAGATGGCTTGTTTCTGACAGGCATCTATGTTTCAATACTCAGCAATATTCATCAGGTACAGAATTTGTTTTCATTTATTTCCAAACAAATTCAAATTTTTCTCTTCCTGCAGATGTCTAGCTTAAAATCATGGATATGAAGAACTTCTTTGGAAATTCTATCCTTATTTGAAAGTAATGCTTTTGAAGTCTTTCCCTTAGGGAATATCAGGGGTATAGCTTTCTTGCATAACTTTTTATAGCAAAAAGTTCTGCAGAATTTACCTAGGCATAAAGACCTGAATAAGTATGTTGTGCAAATAAAATATATACTCAAAATGATTTCTCAGAAGCCGGCTTTTTCCTGTTGAATTGAGAACAACTTTGTGTTTTATTTGGAACAATATAAAAGACTTTGAGGATTTTCAACTGTAACTGTATTAAAGGACAAAATTAAATGTACTTATGAAGTTAAAATATTTTCGGCCTTAATAATGATAATAAAATATCATTTTGTTGTTAAAAGACATATTTAATTAATTATATAGTACCTGATTACTAGTCAGCCAGATTTTGCAAAGAAATCACAATTGTGATTTAAACATCTAAAACAGAGATAATATTTTTATCATTGTACTTTGAGCGTCAGTCCATGTGTAATATAAAAACAATTGGCTAAGTCTGTAACATTTACCTTATTGTAATGTTTGTTTTTTGTCACATAGGCATATTTCTGAATTATGAGTTTATTGAGTCATAAATATATTTTATTTATCTCTGTCATGCTAGTAACTAGCATAGTACCTGGCTATGCAAAACGTTTTTATTTTAATTTATTTATTTATTTATTCATTCATTCATTTTGCAGTACTGGGTGAACCTAGGACCTTGCTCATGCCAGGAAAGTGCTCCACCACTGAGTAAATTCTCTTTTTTATTTTCCATTTTGAGACAAGATCTTGCTAAGTTGTGCAGGCTGCTGGCCTCAAACTCACAATCCTTCTGGCTCTGTTTCTAGAGTCACTGGGATTACAGGCGTGTGCCACTGCACCCAACTGCCTACAACATTTTTAACTGAATGAAAATTAATGAATTAATATGTTTTGTACATTAGGGAATAATTTTACTTGCACTGGTTTTCAAAAATTTTACTACCAGGTTTTAGTGGCATGCACATAGATGGGGGACATTTTATATCTATGATAATGCTCTAATATTTACCACAGGAATATAGAAGGCTGGGAATTGATGCTTGGGATGAGATCCTTATACCTTGGGAACTTTTCCATACGTTCTTGCTCACAGAATTCAAACTGAGTATCTTCTATATGTCTTTTGTCAATTCCAATTTAAATGCTGTATGTTATAGTTTATTTCAATAGCCTTTTATAAATGTTTTGAGTAACTCTTTCTACATATATTTAAATTCATTCATATATTTTCCCTGTACTTTTGGGGAGGGAAATGATAGCTTTAAATATAGTTCTTGTTATGTCAAACACCAACACTAGTCAGATAAGGTGGTGCATGTCTATAATCCCAGAACTCGGGAAGCTGGGTTAGGACTGCAAGTTTGAGACCAGCTGGGGCTACATAGGCTAAGTCTCAAAAATACACTAAAAAAATTAAAATATCAACACCTTTATTACTCATTATTATTAAGTACACAGTGGTGTCCTTCTATTACTAGCTTTCCCATATTTTTTGAAAAGTTCCCCAGAAGATTGAAGTCAGACTTTTTTTCCATTTAAACCTATGATTCTTATAATGGTGCATAGAACTTTTTGAAGATTACAGCAAACTCTTATAAATGTTTTTCTCTGAAATTATTTTCAAGAGAAACTTTAATTCCCATGGGAAAAAAATATACAACCTAATGATACTTATTTTGATTTCCTAAAAAAGAAATAATTTATTTAGAAATTTATTTCCATATTTAGGACAGAAATTATTGTAAGAAATACATAAGCTTTGCTTTTTTGTCACTCTTTATGTATAGTTATATTTGAAATTGCCTTGTTTGCAACCCTTTAAACTCATTTATTTAACAAGTAATTATTTAACCCCTCTGATGTGTCAGGTATTGCTTTAAGTTTGGAAATATGTTGGAGGTATAGCAGTGAGTAAAAGCAAAGATATTTCTCTCTCTGAGTTTATAATACTGAGGAGCTAGGTAGATAATAAGGTGACTATATGTATATAAATGTATATATATTATATATATATACAGAAAGTGACAACATACATAAACACATATCCTTTTGGATATCTTATGCTCTTAAAAAGGGTGAATATAAACAATTAAAATTATATGAAACTTGGTTGACAAATGTTGCTTCCATAAAGAGAAACTGACCCTCACTGATTGCTAAATGATGTTAAATCTATAGAAGAATGTAGTATTAATGCCCTTTTAATATCATTTTAGTGATAGAATTCTGAAAGACACAACTGGCTGGATCTCTACAAGGTAATGTGAATGACTGATCACTATGCTGGCATTAAATGATATGTTTCCCTATTGTCTAGTTCAAGTGTCTTAATACATGTTATAGAGCTAATATCAAATTGCCTAAACATGTAACTCCAGGTCTCTATTAGTTGCTTCTAAAGGTACTTCTAAAAATACCTTCTAAAGGTAGTGTTTTTTTCCTATTGTGGTACAGGGAGACAGGATATAGAATAGCCAATTGGAACAAGAAAGTGGTCATGGTTTGGTGTATGGTTGTAAAAGTCACATAGTCCTATGCTCTTTCAATAGGCAATATACAACCTAATATCACAATAGACATTTTCACTGCATTGTTAGGAAAAAAAAAAACAATTAATGAAAATTTAGAGCTTATTTTTAAAAATTATTTTTCTAAGAGGACCTTCTAATAAGGATTTGGTGCTAACATGAGCGTGGTTATTACTTCAGGTTAGGATACTCAGCCTCAGCCATTAGTAAGGTGCAGAGCTAAGATCAAAGGGAAGCTTTCTTCATTCATTTGTACTCGTCACCAGGTGACTGGACAGCTTCATGTACTTAATCACTATTATATTTTTCATTAGTTGTTGAAACAGTGTTTTCTAGAGTCTTTGACTGAAAGATTAGTTCAGAAGAATGTGGAAAGATAGTTTCCTAAAAAAAGACAAGTGAAGTAAGATTTTTGGTTAACAATGATCTAAAGTTAAATAGTTTCTATTTGTCAACTATAATACTGCTGTGAGCACTTAATATATACATACAAACTCTTGTAGAAAATCAACAACAACAAAACACATAGAATGTCATTTAAGATAAGGCCCACATTTTTATAAATATGAACTTTTTTGATGGAATATTTTGGGATTAGTGTACTTGGAACATAATTTTGGGAATGCTGTTTTTAAGTATGCTTTCCCAGAAAATCAGAACTGGTGATCAGCAACTTGGAGGCCTAAACAAATGAATGTGGTAATGTTTAATTCCATTCAACTACCTAGCAATTGACAGATTGGGTTTAGCTCAGTTGGTAGAGCACTGCTCTGCACTGTCTGAGGACCTGGGTTTTATCCTCAGCACTGCAAAATGGGAGAAGGATGTGGGAGTCCACTCCTGAAAACAGTCCTGAAACAAGTCAGCCATTGAAAACCCTGTAAGAGTTGCTATGAGTCAGATATGACTGCATAGCATCTAATAATATCTACCGATTAATTATAAAAATTATGGTCCCAAACTTACAAAGAGTTTAGGAATAATTCAAATAATCTATAGATATAATCTTCTCTTTATATGATATCAGCAAGCCCAAATTAGCTGTTAAGTAAGCAAACACTAAAATTCAAGGCAGAATTTGTACATTTTACTAAATTGCTGATCACTGATGGATACTGATCTCAAGATTGTTGTATGTGTTAAAAAGTAGTTATCAATTCATAATAAATTCATAATAAATATACTACTAATATATACAATTCATTTTATGTTCAAACTTTTAGAGCTCTTTTATTTTCATTTTGTTTTGTTGTCGAGACTGGAGGGTTGAACCTAGGGCCTCACACATACTTTGTGACATTCTACCACTTGCCCTCACAATGCCTCTTTTTATTTTTTATTTTGAGACAAGGTCTCACTAAGTTACACAGGCTGCTTTTGGCTTTGAAGCTGTCATCCTCTTGCCTCCACCTCCTGAGTCACAGAGATTACAGGCATACACTACTTTACCTGGCAAACTCTTGGAGTTCTATTTGAAGTTCAAACATATATGTGAAAAATTGTTAAAATTACAGCTACTTTGGGAGTCTAAAGAGTACATTTAATCTTGAAACTTACCAGTAACTAATATAGCTAATCCGCCAACCAGAGTTTACATGTCGTACAATAGTTTGTTTTTTTTCCCCCACTGTTCACCAAATTACACAGAAGAATATTTTATATGTCATGTATATTGTATAATTAAAGAAAAATTCTAGTGAGTAGAATAGGTAAATTAAGGTATTAAATTTGCTATAACTAAGCATATTTCGCCTGCAGCCATAGCCCTGTGGCATCCGATCCCGTCAGATCTCAGAAGCTAAGCAGGGTCAGGCCTGGTTAGTACCTGGATGGGAGACCACCTGGGAACACCAGAAGCTGTAGGCTTGGAAAAAGGACCTGGCAACCCTCTCCCAAAAGTCAATCTGCCATTGAAAACCCTATGAACAGCAGAGAAGCACTGACAATAGTGTTTCCCCTGTTGTACAGAGGGTCACTATGAGTCGGATACCGACTTGACAGCACTTAACAACAAACAACAAGCATATTTCAGTTACTATAATAAAGCAGGCACATTTAAGTTACTACTTGTCACCAATAGTAAGTGCAAATACTTTAATTCATGTTTCTATCTCCTTCCTCTGTAGCTGACTTTTATTTCCTGCATACGTTCCTTTGATTATAATTCAAAGTATATTTTATGAGCAAATCTGGGCAATAATCTTGAAAATTGAAGATATTAACAAAATGGAAGAATATAATATTCAGCAACTCGATTATATGAGGGATTTTTTTTAAAGGATATGGAGTTTCTCATTTGAAACAATATTTGCCTTTCAAAGTCTTATCAGTCTTAAATTAACTATTGTCCACATTCCCATCAGTCCTTAAATTCATGGATATTTTAAGGTAGCTAATATAAGAATATATTTATTTCAGATAGAGTATCAATTAGAACAGTTCTTGTCATGACATTCAGAGGCTAGGTATAATTGTAGTCATAATAAATAGAAAGCAATTATAGTCAATAGCATTTGGAATTGGGTGACCCAAGGAATGACTACTGAAATGTAATGTTTTTGTACTCTTTCATTCCATGGTTGAAATTATGCCAAGGTCATTTGTAATTGAGAACTATCTGATCGTTGTCAATATTCACTAGGAAAATGTAACTGAAGGTCATCATTCTATCCTGAGTAAAAAGCAGAGCTGGACCTTCTGAATCTCTAGGCAGGATTCTGGGAAAATTCTGAAATAGTCCGTTTTGTAACTATATTAACAGAGATTACAGTTTAGAACAAACCGGCATGGGTTTTCTATACTGACCTGTTTTCAAAAATAGTCTTCCAAGAGAAAAGTATACATACTATTTTTACTGAATTATTATCTTCCTTAGAAATACTTTAATTTGGAATGCCTTTTCATATTTTAGGCACACCTAAGTATTTCCCTTTTTGTTCTTAGCATGTTGTTGTTGTTGTTGTTAGGTGCCGTCGAGTCGGTATCCGACTCATAGCGACCCTCATAGGGTTTTCAATGGCTGACTGTTTCGGAATTGCCTTGGGAGTGGATTGCCGGTCTTTCTCCCATTTTTGCGGTGCTGGGAATTGAACTCAGGACCTCAGAGACTGCAGTGCAGCGCTCTACCAACTGAGCTAAATCCCTGCCCGTTCTTAGCATAGTAATAGATAAAATTTTCTGCAATGAATGTTAGTAGATTTGTTCTTTTCTTTAAACAGGAAGTTTCCCTCTTCTTTAGCCTAGAAAATGATATACATTTTCTTAAAAATTTCAAATGTTTAATTAATGGCAAAGTACTATTTTAAATGGCACAAATGTGTTAACCACAGACAGCAACCATATATTTGAAAATGTCAACTACAAAACATAGAAGTATGTGTGTGCATGAGCGCGTGCTTGTGTGAGAAATATGCACACACGTAGACACATAAGTATTAACCATTCAATGTAAAACATTACTTATCATCAATGGGTTATCTTCTGACATCGCACTGGGATAGAACTATACAGTAAATAATGAATTGTGGGATGCAGCCAGGCTTGCAGAAAATAACTATTTGAGGGATGGTGCATGAACAGAAAGCTGTAATTTTGACAGGTGGCAAGGTGTCGTGTCACCAAGCCTTTCTAAAGCCTCATATCTCATACCTCTTGATTAATGGCTCTAATTAAGGAATGAAATCAAGCATGTGAAGACAGGGGATCGCTTTAGGTCCTTGTTTGGTAGTTTTCTCTTCCTGGTGCACGACTCATCCATCTAAATATCACCACACTTTCATTTATTACTGCTGTGTGGTACCACAAAACAGCAAAAGGGATGCATTCTGATCTTGTCCTGTTCATGCAAAAATGTGATTTGGCAAGGGCTGAAGTAAGAGAACATGCTGGGACATCATTTGAATGAGTACCTCTGTGCAAGGGTGCTGCACACACAAATGCTTCAATGGGGATTTGAGATGTGTTCAATTGCCTTTGAAAACAAGCTATGTTATAAGCCTATGTTCTTGGACTTCATCATGCAAATTCTTTTAGAGCTCTCAGATGTACTTGCTTAACTTAAACTTTTTAGCTAGGTTGATAAGATAACCCTTCTAAGCATAGCAAATGGCATTTGGGTAACTGAGAAGAAAAAGAAGACAGATATTACTAATATACTGGTATTTTAAAGAATGTGAGATATGCTCACTTATATTCTCCCATACTGCTTACTGACAAGACCCCAAATCTGACATTATGCTGCACAGCTAAACAAGTCCCAGAGGAAATTCCTGATCCTTTGGCCCTGCATGAAAATATTGACTCCCTAGCAAATATTCAGCTTGGATTATTTGGAGAAAGCTACGAACTGGAGCATAAAGGATACATGGTAAAATATTATCCTTCCCTTGCAATTTATAAGCTAAACATGTGTTTTAATTATATAGCCAAATCCACAAGAAAATCCCGAGATGCTTAAATTTTTTACATTTAATATCATTGACAAGGAAATTAATATATTTCATATGGCTTAGGATAAATTTGTAGTTCTAAAGAGGTATTCATTAGTGTTGTATAGGTTTTTAATCTAGTTTTATGTGGATTGCAGTGTGAAATTCAAATTAAATGAAGTTAGTTCTGAGTGTTAGCAAGGGGATGTTTTATTGGGAATATTCACGTACTTTCCTAATTTACTACTTCTCTTTACTTTTGTATAATAATAATGTATAAGATTATTTTGCTCCAAAATGCTTAATTACTTCTTTAATTAGCTTTAAAGGGAACATAGTTATATAGTAAAATAACCTTAATTTTATTTATCTAGATTATATGATAATATATTTTACATAAATATTGTTCAGAATATATTACCAAGTTCTAAAAATTGAACAATGCATAATGTCAACTTTTTAGAAGTGAGATTAAAACTACTTCTTTGTATTTAGGGAATAATATTTTAAATTTTATCAAAACTACTCAAAGTCTTAAAAATATAGAGTGCTGAAATTATTAGGGGATCTTATATATTTATATTTTCTTTACTTGGTTTTTGAAAATTGGAAATAAATATGAGGGCAGGTTTTATTTTTTCTATTGAAATATTGATTTCTGAGTTGACATGTGATGAAATTATTGATGCAAAATTCATGGGAACACAACAGTATGCAGCATGTTAAGAAACATAAAATGTTTTTTTTTTCTTTTTACCTTCTAGTTAATTTGTTTATACTATTTTTCACTTATTACTTTTATACACTATCATATTTCTATTTATTTTAAGAATTTTTATTTATTTTAAGACAAGTTGTGATAAAATCATTGCTTACTGAAGCAAGTAGACATCGAATCCAGCTATGCACATTAGAAAGATGTTACACACTGCATACTTTTAATAATGATCATTTAGAAGATAATTTTAGCATCCACACAAGGGAAAAATGGGTTTTAGATGAGTTCTTATATGACCATATGTGGTATTAGTCAGTGTGAGGTATTGCTAGCAAGCTCATTGCTTTCAAAAATCAAAGTTAAATGGTTCATCTATCATCAGAATTTGTGTCTGGGAGACTTGTCTGAACATCAGTATGATTTATGGTTTGAATTGGAGGAGTCAACCATGCATGTTTCTTAGTTTATCGTTTTATGCTGTCTTCAATTAAATGTCTATAAACACCGTGATGGCTTTATGACATTGTCCATCAATAAAGGCTCTCAGATTTTGCATGAGAATATGTAATTTTCAGAAAAATAATGACTTTTTGACTTCTGTGTGCCCTGTTGTTACTATTATGTACATACACATGTATTATTTTTTCAGAGAAAATATTATTATACAATTTGGCATACAGATCAATGTCTTATTTTATGTTCTTAATTATTGTTTAAGACTTTTAAAACATAAAATTATCAAATTATGACATAATTGGAGGTGAACTTATAGCTCTCTGTTTCTCATACCATATCAAAAATGTTTTTGCAAGAATGTAATAAAGCAAAAAAGAATATATCAGAATAATTTCTTGCATACTGATTCAGTATCTGATTGTTTTATACATTCAAAAGAGTTTAAGCAGATCTTTGCTAAGAGGAAATAATGTACATGATAAAATTAAGTTAAATTATTCCACATTAAGGATGGATTCTGGAAAATCTCGTGTTTTCATTTTCTTCAAGACATTGAATAATGATACTTTCAGTTTTCATATTTATGAATGTGGTGTATGATATTCACACTGGCAGCTTGTGGAGGGAGAATCATTTTCTCTGTAGCTCTGTTCTGATATTGCTACTGACAGCAATGCATTGTAAGAAAGAATTAGCATACTAGTTCTTAAACCTATATTGAATATCTTTCTGGCATATTTTAAAATAAAAATACAATGAGAAAGATGTTATTTGAAAATTTTCTCTATGTTATTTAAGCACAGAAGAACAGATATGATCCAATTAAGGTAGACTTATATATAAATTGAAACAAATATATTTTGTGTGTGTATATAATGGTTACATATATATGATATTTTTGTGGTATTGACGTACTCTTCCTTTTTACCACATAACAAAAATGTGGTGCATATGTGGCAGGTATGTGAGTCCGCTGGCCAGTGACTCTGAGGGTTCACTTCACAGTGTGGGGAGCATACTGAGACCCACGGATGGCCACAGATAGAATCTCATATGTCACTATACATTTTGAGAAACACATTTTATTTCTCTACTGTAAATTAATCGAGGTTGAATCCATGCATAAATTGTCTAGAGATTAAAACCAAAAATGACCTTTGACTTCAATTATCTAGATAATTCAAGCAAGCGAAAATTATATGTCGGAATGAAAGCACTAGATGTAATTCTAAATAGTGAAAAACATCTGGCTCTTTATGAGAAATACTTTTTAGGCTTTAAATTCCACATTATTGAAAAATATAGTTATAAAATTGCCAAAGGTTATGGACAAGCATAAATATTCATATTGTTTTTCTTCTTACTATAGTGTGATTGCCTACTGGCTCATTTTAAATGTAATTATGTTTAACAGTCTAAATCAGTCTGGAGACGTATTTTGGAAAACAGATTTCAAGACCATTTCTAAAGTTTAAAATTCTCATTTTGATTACATCTCCAGAAAAAAAAATATTAAAAGACAGAGCAGTTTTGAAAGAATGATTTGTCATAGAAATACATTAGCATGAACTATAGGTTTTCCATTCAGTTTTCAAAACTCTGATTGATGAATATATTCTTTGAAGGCCAATTTCTTGGAAGGAATAATATAATTTCATATTAATATAATAATCTAACATAAGAACAATAGTCAATATAAAATTAACATTTTAAAGAAAATCTAGTGAGTTACTCATTAAAAATATTTTAGTTTCTTAGTCACTGTTTCTTAAACTTGGGTCTGCATAATTTTTCTTGAAGGTGGAATACTTTTCCCCCTTTAAAGAGGAAATTATATCCTTTGATGTAACAGTGGACTAAAATAAGTGCTTTTTCTTTTTAAGAGATAATTTTAAACTATGCACAATTTAAAGCATAAGTAAAACTGGAAGTGAAATATTCACAATAGTCATTTTATGTATTTATGAATGTACTTATTTATTTATTTATTTATTGTGGCATTTGGCAGTTGATCCCAGGGTTTTGCACATACTTTGCAAGTGCTCTACTACTGGGATACACCCCCAGTACATTTTTTATTTATTTTTTTTCAGTCGGAGCCTCGCTAAATTGCATAGGCTGCCTCTATCTTGGAGTTTGGGATCCTCCTGCCTCTGCCATTCAAGTGGATTGGATTATAGGAATGCACCACCTTGCCAAGCTGTCATTTTATTTTTAATAAATGAATTTTACAAACATTGAAATTTCTCCTGTTGTTGTTAAGTGCAGTCGAGTCCTGTCCAACTCATAGGTTTTCAATGGCTGATTGGTTTTTTTTTTGAGATTGCCTTGGGATTATATTGCCACATTCTGATGCCATTTTGGTGGTGCTGGGAATCGAACCTGGGACCTTAGAGACTGCGAAGTGACACTCTACCAACTGAGCTAAATCCTAGCCCTGGCAGTTTCTTTTGTTGTCGTTGTTGTTAGGTGCCATTGAGTCAAGTCCGTCTCATAGTGACCCTATGTACAGCAGATCGAAACACTTCCCAACTCTGTGCCAGGCAAACGATCTTATTTCTTTTTAAGCCCATTGTTGCAGACACTGTGTCAATCCATCTGGTGGAGGGTTTTCCTCTTTTGCATTGACCTGCCACTCTCCCAAACATGATGTCCTTCTCCAGGGATTGTTCTCTCCTGACTACATGTCTGAAATATGTAAGATGCAGTTTGACCATTTTTGCTTCCAAGGAGCACTCTGGTTGTACTTCTTCTAGGACAGATTTCTTGGTTCTTTTGGCAGTCCATGGTATATTCAATAGACGTCTCCAGCACCACAATTCAAAAGCATCAATTCTTCTTCTGTCTCTCTTGTTCAATGTCCAGCTTTCACAACCATATGATGCCACTGAAAATACCATGGCATGAGTCAGACGCACCTTTTTCTTCAATGTGACATCTTTGCTTTTCAATACTCTAAAGAGATCTTTTGCCACAGCTTTTCCTAGAGCAATGCGTCTTTTGATTTCTTGACTGCTGCTTCCACGGGTGTTGATTATAGAGCCAAGCAAAGCAAATCCTGGACAACCTCAATCTTTTCTCCATTTATTGTGAAGTTGCGTGCTGACCCAGTCGTAAGAATTTTTGTTTTGTTGATGTTTAGTCGTAACCCATATTGAAGGCTATGATCTTTGATCTTCATCAGTAAATGTTTTAAATCCTCTTCACTTTCAGCAAGCAGAGTGGTGTCATCTGCATAACACAGGTTGTTAATGAGTCTTCCTCCAATCTTGATGCCATGTTCTTCCTCATAAATCCAGCTTCTCGGATTATTTGCTCAGCGTATAAATTGAAGAGATAGGGTGAAAGTATACAGCCCCGATGCACACCTTTCTCAACTTTAAACCAGACACTGTTTCCTTGTTCTATTCGAACAACTGCCTCCTGGTTCATGTACAGATTTTTCATGAGCACAATTAGGTGTTCTGGTATTCCCATTTTCCAAAGTGTTATCCATAATTTGTTATGACCCACAAAATCAAATGCTTTTGCGTAGTCAATAAAACATAGATAGATATCTTTTTGATATTCTCTGCTTTCAGCTAATATCCACCTGACATCAGCAATGATGTCCCTGGTTCCCTTCCCTCTTCTGAATCCCCCTTGATTTTCTGGTAATTCCCTGTCTATATGCTGCTGCAGTCGCTTCTGAAAGATCTTTAGTAGAATTTGGCTTGTGTGCCATATTAATGATATTGTCTGATAGTTTGCACATTCAGTTGGATCTCCTTTTTTGGGTATAGGCACAAATATGGATCTCTTCCAGTCAGTTGGCCAAAGTAGCTGTTTTCCAAACCTGTTGGCACAAACATGTTAACACTTCCATTGCTGCATCTGTTTGTTGAAACATCTCTATTGGTCTCCCATCAATTCCTGGAGCCTTGTGTTTTTCCAGTTTTTTCAAGGCAGCTTCGACTTCGTCCTTCAACACCATTGGTTCCTCTTCATATGCAACCTCTTGGAATGGCTGGTTATCTACCAATTCTTTCTTGTATAATGACTGTGTATTCTTCCCATCTTCTTTTGATGTTTCCTGCATCATTTAATATTTTCCCTGTAGAATCTTTTACTACTGCCACTCCAGGCTTGAATATTTTCTTCGCTTCCTTAAGCTTGAGAAACACAGAGGGTGTTCTTCCCTTTTGCTTTTCTTCCTCCAGCTCCTTGCACATGTCATTATAATATTTGCTTTTGTCTTTTCGAGCTGCCTTCTGAAATCTTCTCTTTAGTTCCCTAACTTCACCATGTCTTCCTTTTGCTTTAGCTGCTAGACATTGGAGGGCAAGTCCAGTGTCTCTTTTGACATGTAATTTGGTCTTTTCTTTTTTTCTTGTCTTTTTAAGAACTTTTTGCTTCCTTCTTGAATGATATCTTGTATGTCATGCCATGACTCTTCTGGTCTCCTGTCATTTGTGTCTAATGCATTAAACCTATTTTTGAGGTGGTCTCTGAACTCAGGTGGGATATACTCAAGGTCATACCGTGGCTCTCGTATACTTGTTCTCATTTTCTTTAGCTTCAGTTTGAACTTGTATATGAGAAGTTGATGGTCTGATCCACAGTCAGCACCTGGTCTTGTTTTGACATTTTGTACAGAGCTTTTCCATCGTCTCTTTCCACACATGTTGTCAATTTGGTTCCTGTAAGTTCCATCTGGTGAAGTCCATGTGTATAGTCTCCATTTATGATGTTGAAAAACTATATTTGCAATGAAAAGGTCATTGGTCTGACAAAATTCTATCATGTGATCTCCAGCTTCGTTTCTGTCACCAAGACCATATTTTCCAACTACTGAGCCTTCTTCTTTGTTTCCATCCTTTGCATTCCAGTCACCAGTGATTATCAATATGTCTTGATTGCATGTTTGATCTGTTTCAGATTGCAGAAGCTGGTAGAAATCTTCCCTTTCTTCATTTGTGGCCTTAGTGGTGGGTGCATAAATTTGAATAATAGTCATATTAACTGGCCTTCCTTGTAGGTGTATGGATATTATTCTATCACTGACAACATTGTATTTCATGACAGATCTTGAAATGTCTTTTTTGATGAAGAATGCAACCCCATTTCTCTTTGGTTTATCATTCCCAGCATAGTAGACCATATGATTGTCTGACTCAAAATGGCCTATGCCTGTCCATTTTAGCTCACTGATGCCTAGAATATCAATGTTTATGCGCTCCATTCCTGTTTTAACGATTTCTAATTTTCCTAGATTCATACTACGTACATTCCATGTTTCAATTATTAATGGATGTTTACAGTTGTTTCTTCTCATTTTGGGTCATGCCACATCAGCAAGTTGAGCACCCTGGGGATTTACTCCATTTCCATCATCATGGTAGACTCCACTTGGAGGAGGCAACTCTTAGAAATTATAATTTAAAAGAAATATTTGTTATAAGTATGTAACCTCTTATTGTTTGAGGGCCATGATATCAATTGTATTTACAGCAAATTTTTAAATAATGTAAATTCATTATTGAATAATTGAAACATTTCCAAGTAAATAGATAAAATAAAATTTAAGTTACTGTAAACCATTATGCTTGTGTGGGGGAAGGGTTGTGTGTAGAATATTTGAAGTACTTTTGTATATAAAATTTATATGGTATTTTTTTCTTATTTTTTGGTATGCTTGGGATCAAACCCAATGCTTTGTGTGTACTAGGCAAGTACTCTACCACTGAACTGTATATCCAGCCCATATATGTTCTTTTCTCTTAGCTTTATGTTGCATAATTTTTCTGTCATTTTAAGTTCTTCATATAAAGCATGTTAATGGGATTTTGCATGCTATATATTATCTATCCATAAAGTACTTACCCTACCTATTTTTATTATTTTTCTTCATACATGTTGTTTCAAAGTATTGATACTAAGAAGTTTCCAATGAATATTTTTATTAATAGCTCTTTTTTATTTTTAATTTATTTATAGGAATATATACTTCAGATACCTATAATCAGTCAGATATAAGCATATAATAAAATCTGTTTTGAGGTATTTTTTGTAAAATATTCATGATTTTTAAAACATTTTGATCATTATAAGACTGAAGGCAATATTGTCTAGACATTTAAAATTTATGCAAAAGCTTGATTTCAATGTACTCTCATATGAAATCTTGAACTATCTTTAGCAAGTTTTGGACTCATCTAATATCATCAGGAAAATTACTCTAATATCTTTGCTTTCCCTGTGACCTACCCATATTAGATGCTTAGTTGATGCTTATGATAGTGTTTATGTTCTGATAGCATGATTACACTACCATTCTAGATGAAGGGTGCCTCCTTTGAGAGAAGTGAGCATGCTTTAGTAACTTCAGCTACAGTCATACCACTCTGGCATCAGATCTCAGAAGCTAAGCAGGGTCAGGCCTGGTTAGGGTTTAGATGGGAGATTGCCTGGGATTACAAGGCACTGCAGACTTGAAAAAAGGCCTGGCAGCCTACTCCCAAAACAACCATTGAAAACCCTATGAATAGCAGAGAAGCACTGTCAGACATAGTGCAGGGCATGGAAGAGTGTTGGGTAGTGTTTTCTTCTGTTGTACATAGGGTCACTATGAGTTGGACCTGACTGGATTGCATCTATCTACAACAACATGGTAACTTCAGATCAATGCCAACATGTAAGTACCAACAGCTCATGACAGGACTTAGCCAATAAAATCCAGTTCACCTCTTCATTATATTTAAATGTATTGTAGGTATTGAAGATCTGAAGGGAAATATTCCCTCTATTGATATACATATGATATTTATTTAAAAGTTAAGCTAAAATATTTATGTTAAATAGAAACTTTTTCTAAATGACTTCATTGCTGAAGAAATGAAGCAGAGTCATAATTTGGGCCCATATTCATTTTTGAAATGCACTTGTTTAATAACTTTTTTCTATTGTTATTGTTGTTGTTAGGTACTGTCAAGTCAGATCCAACTCATAGCAACCCTCCTAGGTTTTCAATGGTTAATTGTTTCAAGATTGCTTTGGGAATGGATTGCCATGTACTTCTCCCATCTTTTGCCATGCTGGGAATCAAACCTTGGTCCTCAGAGAATGCAGAGCAGCACTCTACCAACTGAGCTAAACCTCAGCCCCACTTTTTCCCATAGTTTCTTAGAAAAGGGAAAAATATGTGTAAATATGTACACATGCATATAATAAATACCTGTTTGGAAACTACCTGTTCCAAATACTTATTTTCCAAAATAAAATTTTTAGAGATAATTGAAGTGAGTTATTTTCTTAGAAATTTATGTAAATGCACATCCTAATTACAAAATTCTCAGGTACCAATTTATATATAGTACATTTCCTACTTTCAAGAATTAATGGTTATTTTACTAATAATAGGTGAGTAAAGTTATTTCAAAAAGAAGTGCATACTAAAAATATTTATTTTCTTACAACTTCATAAGGAAATTTACTCTCTCACTAAAAGCTCTCTCAAAAAAGTGAGTTGTTTTGTTTTGGAGTGTGTGTGTGTGTGTGTGTGTGTGTGTGTGTGTGTATGTGTGTGTATGCACACTTGCATAAGTATGAGGCCTTGGAGAACAGGGCTGCAATATGTCTGCTCAGCTATATTGATATCTTTATTAATCTCAGTTTTTTCTTCAACTTGCCTCCAGTCTCTTCATCACTTTTATATTAAACACAGTATTTAAATGTGAATTTCTGTGTTGAAATTTTAATATGCAATGATGTTATAGTTGATTCAGCCATAGGGAATGTATAAAACAACACAGAAATTATATGATCATGGAGGCAGAACCAAACCCTTAGGAAAGACAATTGTTTTAGAAAGGTTAGCCATGTTCTTTCATTTTTAGCTTGAGATTCATAACATGCAGAGAACCCCTATTGTTTCTCAAGTAAAAGGAAGAAGAACTTTTTATGGTATAATATTAATATTTTTTCTTTAGTTTAAAAACATATCAGTTCTGTGAGAGTGGTTCTGTTCTTCCTAGCTCTTGCTTGCTGAAATAAAAGGGTCTCATTTCATTACAGTTTTACTTCCTTTGTTGTGTGGATTAATACTCTCCATTTTGTCTTTTGTTATGAAAAACTTGTATTTTTCAAAAGCATAATGCCCTGACAGGAAAGGAACACAGATGAAGGAACCCATGTTTATGTTTATGAGTACTACATCTTCTGCAGCTCTCGTATCATGACATCCAGTAGGAGTTTAAATTTATACATGGGTATGATTAACCACATTTAAGTAATGGATATATCTACCATGCTTGTTTATTGAAAATCAGGTAAGTGATGAATATAGGAGAATAAAATGCAAAAACATTTTTTTCTTGGCAATAATTAGATAAAAGAACAGCATGATATAACTATTCAGTGATCCCTCAGTGTCCTTTCTGCATTATGGTCAAGAAGCCCTTTAGCTGTGGCCTAGTTCTGCTGCATCTAGATATGACCGGTATAATATAATAGAAGAGAAAGTCCTAATAAATTCTGTGTGTCTGTACAAGTCTTTCTTAATTCAACTCACCCTCAACCCACTGGTTCTTAAAAGTGAATAAAATACAGTGGTGTGTTTGGCAATTATCCCAAACACTCAGAGTTCATTTTGCAGAGATAGTTCTGTTCTGATCTAGTTCCTAAAATGTTTTTTGATTCTTGTGTGAATTTTCAATTCATCATGCTGCTGCTGCACTTTGCCGCTAATGTTTCTATTTTTAATTTTCTTTCTCTTTCCTTTTCAAGGACTTTTTCTAATATTCAACAAAAGAGTGTTACAAATTTTATTCATTTTGATTGGGAACTTTTGACCCATCTAGATTTTCAGGGCCCAATCATTCCCATGCTATGGTGAATATTTGGGTAAGATTATGTACTAAAATAAATATTAAATGCTTTCTTTAATCAATCGCTGGCCTATATATTGGTATGTTATGTCTTTTTCTGTTAAAGATAGGGATGTATTCCTTTGTAGAGGTATACAGTTGCCTTATTTTACTAGACTGTAATTTTCAGGCAGGTAGAGATTTGGGAGAATTTTGTTTATTAATATATCCCAGGGCATCCTGAATGGATTTTGGCTTACATATTAGATATTAGATACTTAAATATTATCCAGTAAATCAGTGCTATATTAAACAACACCTGTTCATAATTTTCTGTATTTATTTTATCTGTAAGTAGAGAAGAGTGTATAAAGGAATTATGAATGAACAAGATAGTTTTGACAATGGAAGTTGCAGCCGTATAAAAGCAAAAAGATCTAACATATGAGTCTGTATAGTCTAAAACCAGAACTGGATAGATATATGATCTGATTATTAAAGTATTTCAAGAAGGCAGGTCATTAAAATAATTCTGAAGAAGTCTAATTGCAGGTATTCAACCCCCATTTCTCAAAAGAGAAAAATAATAGATACCTACTAATTTTAGTATCCTGTTAATAAGAAATATTATGCAGTAAATCAAGGCATGTCATCCTCTGACAACATTCTCTGGATATTCAGGGAACAAAGAGCACTAATAGGCAAGGGAAAGCCAGACAATGGGGTGTATATCTGTAATCTCAGAAACTCAGGAGGCTGAGGTAGGAGAATGGTGAGTTTGAGGCCTGAGGCAAACTATAAAACTTAGTGAGATCTTGTCTCAAAAATAACAAATATAAAAAGTACTGGTGTGTGGTTTTAATGGTGGAATGCTTGCCTAGCATGCACAATGCCCTGCGTTCAACCCCCAGTACTACAAATAAATAAGTAAATAAATAATGAAATGATAACCAACATTTACTAATTTTTTTCCTTTATGGGTGGAGATTCAAAAACATAATAAGAAATTATTTCAAATGGTTTATACAGACCAAAATAACTGCTTAGGAATCTTAACTTATTCTCAGTAACAATATTGTCAGTAATAAAATTGTTAGAATGATATTGAAGTTATTATGTAGTGATACACAAAAAAAATTTATGTAAAATTCACTCAGAATCAAGAATTTCCACAAAAAAATAAACAAAAATAGCAAAAGTAAAAGCAAGAATTTATGTAAAGTCCCATTCTGCCAAATTTGAATTGAAAATCAATATAATTTATGATATATATGATAATATAATTTATGGTTTTTTTTTTTTTTTTTTTTTTTTTTTGGAGACAAAACAAAATCTTGAATCAAGGGGCTGGGATTTAGCTCAGTTGGTAGAGCGCCGCTCTGCAGTCTCTGAAGTCCCCAGCTTGATTCCCAGCACTGCAAAATGGGAGAAGGACTTGGCAACCCACTCCCAAGGCAATCCCGAAACAGTCAGCCATTGAAAACCCTATAAGGGTCACTATGAGTCGGACTCGACTTGATGGCACCTAACAACAACAACAACAATCTTGAATCAATGTAAAGACCTAAAAGCAATTACCAACACAGTACCGTAAATACTCTCATTCTAGATTGTGATATCTGAATATCATTTTTCCCCCCCAAGGAAACAAGGATATTTAGGAAAATGGCTGATTACTAACTTGGTATAATAAGTGTTTAATATGAGGTAGAATATTTTGTTGTATCAGAAAACAATATAACTACCAAATATTCCTGCAGTAATTTAATGAAGATTGAATCCAAAGGTCTCATTTTAGTCAAAAGATGGATAATTTGAGCATAAAAGTACAATGTAATTGAATTTGATTGAAACACTGAAAATATTAAAATCTATACGATAATTTTAACATTAACATAACCTTTAAGGGTTGCTCTTCGAGATTGTAAGTGGACTAATGGATTATTCTGAATAATAGCAAATAAAATGAAAGAGTGAATCATTTTACTCAGTCTTCGTATATAATAGAATATGATGCTATTCAAATTAGAGACAATACAAAGTATTTAGTAAAATAATGACAGCTAATAAATGAAGAAAAATGATAGACTACTGCTATTTTATAATACTTAAAGAAATCATGGATTTAGACTGAAAAATATTGTATGAAAAGCTGATGAGGTATTTTAAACCTGAATATATGTAGATCAATCATAAAATAAAATAAAAAGAAACAACCACCCCATATGGGTGGTTTTTGAATATATTGTAATGGGAAGCACTTGATACTATTTATGAGATATCCTGCAATGAATAAGTAATTAAATCAACAGCTTCTAGGGCTAACTTCCTTTAAAACAAACTACAGAAGTCAGAGAAAAGTATTAATACCACAGAGATGCAATCAATGAAATTTAGAATATGGCAAATTATGCAGGACAATGAATGGTACAGTTTGTTATACTCCATCTTGGCCAGAAATTGAATTCAAGAACTATTTAGTGACTTTGAGACTAAATTATTCATAAAAGAGGAAATGAATTAAGAATGTAAGTTTTAAAATTCCATAAGACTTTATTTAACATTCTATATTTCCTAGTAGCTGTAATGTATTTGTAATTGCTTGCAAAGTAGCTTTTTTCTCTTCTAGACTGTAAGTTCCATAAGAAAAGTACTGTTATCTCATTAACAGATGTGCCTCTAATTCCAGTTAGAGTCCATGTGATGGACAGCTCTTTTAAATTTTGTTAACTAAAGCAAACTAAATGAACCACAGGAAAACAAACAAACAAGAACAACAACAACAAAAAAACCACAAGGAGATCTGAAGAAGTACATAGAGAAATTCTATATGATTATCAGAGCCTAAGAAATTAATTTGTTAGAAAAATAGGGAACAGCACTCAAATTTCTTTTTTGTATCTAGTCTACATTCCCTTATAGCCATAAGAATGCAGTTATTTGATAAGACCACACACTTAAGTATAAGATGATACGAGCAAAAGTTGATGTAGCCTACTTTCACATGCATATATCATACTTTATTTTCAAGAACCCTCTCTTCTGTGTTGCAGATGGGTAGGTTGATCTATTCATACTTGTTTCTTCAAAAACACCAGAAGTTGCCAAATTCTTTCATATTGGTCATTTGCTAAGCCACCTTTCTTAGGATTTTCTAGTTAGATGAATTACTACTGAAAGTTTAAGAGTTAACTCATGTGTCACACCAATAAAAACTAATCCTTTTACTTGCCTTAAAATTTTACTGATGTTTTCTTATAGTACTCTTCTTACTTATAGCAATTTAATTACATATTGCTATGATAAGGACTGCATTATTTATAACTTACACAAATATTTATACCCCCAAATCAGGGGCTGGGATTTAGCTCAGTTGGTAGAGCACTGTGCGGCAGTCTTTGAGGTCCCGAGTTCAATTCCCAGCACCGTAAAAATGGGAGAAGGACCTGGCAATCCACTCCCAAGGCAATCCTGAAACAGTCAGCCATTGAAAACCCTATGAGAGTCACTATGAGTCAGATACCAACTCATGGCACCTAACAACAACAACAGCAATGAATAATTGATCATGAATAAAAGGACACAATATTTACTAAAACCTAGCTTTTTAAGAGCCTGGAGCCATACCACTGTGGCATCCAATCCTGTCATATCATGGAAGCTAAGCAGGGTCAGGCCTAGTTAGTACTTGGATGGGAGAACACTTGGGAACACCAGGTGCTGTAGGCTTAGGAGACAGACAGGCAACCCACTCCCAAAACACAATCAATCATTGAAAACTATGAATAGCAGAGAAGCACTAACAATACTGTTTTGTTTGTCATAAGTAGAGTTTCTATGAGTCTGACACTGACTCCACCGCACCTAACAACAACAATAACCCTGAGTGGGTCATGCAATGCCCAGGCTTTTGGTTAAACACTATTCTGGGTGTGTCTATAAGAACCTCTTGAGATTAACATTTATATAGGTATCCGGGCACGGTGGCAGATGCCTGTAATCCCAGCTGCTGGGAAGGTGGATGCAGGAGGATCGCAAGTTCAAGACCAGAGACAGTCTGTGTAATTTAGTGAGACCCTGTCTCAAAAAGTAAAGTGTTATATAGGTAGGAGGATTGAAACAGATTCCCTCATATGGGTGTGTTTCAACTGAGGATCTAAATAGAACAAAGAGAATGAGTAAAAACATATTTTTCCTGCATGACAGCTTGAGCTGGGTCTTTAAGCATTTTGCTACTTTTGAACTCTAAATTAAAAAGTTGGTTCTTTGTGAGTCTCACATCTACGTTATTCAGATTGGAGTAACCACATACGCTGTCCTGGGTCTGGGTCTCTACCTTGCTCACTGAAGATTGTAGGACTTCTTGGGCTCCATGATCATGAGAGTCAATTCCTTATAATCTTCCTCTCCTCCCCTTTCTCTCTCACCTATCCTATTTGCTTTGTTTCTCCAGAGAACTCTGAATAATCAGATTCATTCCATAACTGGACTCTATAGATATTTACCTTCTATTAAAAAATGCCATTTGCAACCTTACATTTGTTTTAATGTATATCGTACTAATTTTATAGTTTCACTTATATTTAACTTGTAAAATTGTTTTAACATTATCGTGGTGTGCAACCTAAATTTATAAGAAACATGCAACTTCTAGTTACAATTTTCTTTTTCTTTTTTTAACAACTAAATGCCCTTAATCCAAATATCGTCCTTCTGAGATCTCTTTGCTAAGAGAAAATCTTTTAATGACGTCTAGCCTTCTCCTGTCTTTCCATGTTAGTAATAACTACACTGTCTCAATAATTATTTGTGCTTAATTAGCTGTCATGCTTGTTGCCATGTTTGAGAATGTATGTGGGAGTATATATTTGGAGAGAATTTATGGCCAACTTGTTTTAAGAATATAACTGCTATATGAGTTCAATATACTTCATTATAATTAATATAAATATCCATCCATAAGTTAGAATGTACTACTGTCTCCATTTTTAGGGAAAGGGAATAAATTCTGGGGAAAGTAGAGATATATCTGTCTTAGTTTATTGTGATCAGAATAGGTCATTTCTAAAGTGGGTCTCCAACTTTAGGTGGCAAATCTCCCTGGGAAAGAGGAGGTAAAGGTTAATACAAACAGAAGGACTAGAATGAATAAGACAAAAGGACAGGTAAAAGTATATCATACTAGCAAATTGCAATTATTTTGGCATAGATGAGAATGTGTTTATTAATCTATATGCATGATCAGAATTTGGAGAGATTGGAACTTTTCAAAATTTGAGGTGTCTTCTGCAAGGTTAGAATACACCCAATCCCTTCTGCCACACATAAAACTTACTGAAAAAAATGTAATTATAGATTAAAATGAAAAAGATTAGTTTTGAGGACCAGTGGTCATAATAGTAACTAAGAACCCAACTAGAAATAGTTGCTTACAAAACTAAATGATCCTGAGAAACACCTCTATCCATTTTAAGCCCCATTGTTCTCATTTGCAAAACAGAGGTGAATTCATACATTTATTTTAAGTACCCAATAAAAGGATGATTTTTTTAAAATTGAAAGGGAAAAATGATAAAGTGTCTTGGAATGATTAATAAGGAACATAGGAGCCAGGTGCAATGGTGCACTCCTATAATCTCAGAGATTGAGGAGGATGAGGCAGGGGGATCAGGAGACCTAGGCCAAAGGCAGCCAGTGCAACTTAAAGAGACCCTGTTTCAAAATAAAAAGTTAAAAAAGGGAGCCAGGGTGCAGCTCAGTTGTAGAGCACTTCTTTAGCATGTCTGAGGCCCTGGGTTCAACCCCCTAGTATTGTAAAAAACAAACAAAAAAACAGAAAACAAAGGGTAAATGACATTAAACCAACATAAATTAAATATTAAATGCAGTAACAGCCTGTAGCCCTAGCCCTGTGGCATTCCATCCCATCAGATCTCAGAAGCTAAACAGGGTCAGGCCTGGTTAGCACTTGGAAAGGAGACCACCTGGGAACACCAGATACTGCAGTCTTGGGAGGAAGACCGGCAACCCCCTCTGAAAAATCAATCTGCCATTGAAAACCCTATGAACAGCAGAGAAACACTGACAATAGAGTTTTGCCTGTTGTACATAGGGTCACTATGAGTCAGGTACTGACTTGACGGCACCTAACAACAACAATAAATGCAATAATGATATTGCATACCTTACTATACATATTTTTAATTGATGAAGAGCAAACATTCGAAATGGTAAGATCAGATGCTAATCACAAAATCTAAAATATACAAAGCAGACATTATTATTAAAATAGGTAAAACATAAGCAATTGCTTTAAATACCTTAGCAAATTATATTAAATATTTATGCTTCTGTAACCAGGCCTAAAATTTTCCCAAAGTTAGAGACTGTAACTTATCTGAAGCAGACTTCAGAAGTGAGGTTATTTCATTTTCTTTTAATTTTTATTATCTTGTATTATAAAGGTTGGTGAGGTACAGAATAATAAGGCTTTTACTATTTCCATTACACAACTATTACATTGCTTTTGATAGCACTTTCATCAGCTTACATATTTCACAGAACTTTTTGATTTATTGTTGTTGTTAAGTGCCATCGAGTCAGTATCCAACTCATAGTGATCCTACATACAACAGGAGAAATGCTATTGTCATACTTCTCTGCTATCCATAGGGTTTTCAATGTCTGATTGATTTTTGGGAGTGGGTTGCTGGGTCCATGTTCCAAGCCTGCAGCACCTGGTGCTCCCAGGTGATCTCCCATCCAAGTACTAACCAGGCCTGACCCTGCTTAGCTTCCAAAATCTGATGGGATCAGATGCCACAGGGCTAAGGCTGCAGGCTTTGATTAATACTTAGTAGAAAATAGTATGTAACTGTAGGTCATATAACTTTTTCCCACCATGTATTTGTATTATTGCATCATCTATTTTGAGATTATTCTCTCCCTCTTTATCCCTCCAGGTTATTTCACTTTCAGTGCATCTCTTTGAAATATTTTATAGCTTACAAGTGAGGTTTATCATAAATGGTTGAGATACAATTGTTTCATGACTGAAGAAAAGAGAAAGGAACTGAACTATAACAAGTACTGTGAGACTTAACCACAGCCACAATCTAAATTAGGTATGAGACAGCTTTAAACAGGCAGTGATACTAACAGCAATTTTTTTTCCCATACTGGGGGCATGAACCCAAGGCCTTACACATGTATTGCAAGTGCTCTACTACTAAGCTGCACCTCCATTCTCCCCACCTTTTAAAATTTCTTTTATCTTGAAATATAACCTCACTAAGTTAGACAGGCTGCCTCTGGCCTTAAACTCATGATCCTCCTGCCTCTGCCTCCACAGTTGCTAGGATTACAGGCATGTGCCATCATGCCCAGCTAATACAATCTTTTGAAAAAATGAAAGTCTTCCATAAATAAGCCCTATCAGAGTAAGAAAAAAATGCCTGAAACTTACCATTATGAAGTAGAGGATCAAGATAGTCGAAAGGTATTTTGGACAATGTTATTGAGAACAAAAAAAACCTCCCATACCTTCTCATAAAGACCATTTCTTGGCATTCGGACCAGTTATTCATTTTTGAAAAACAAACTATGCCATAATACAGACATTCAGCTTAACATTCATTTTCTAGTTTCCTGATATTCTAAATTAGGAATTGAAGCAGGACTCACCTGGGATACTTGTCTTGTCCTTGTGACATCAATGAATATTTTCCAATGTCATCTAACTGATGGCTGGTCTAAAAGGTTGGTCTAAAAGATGGTTTCCCGTATGTCTTGAATCTTACCAAGGATGGCTAGAAGACTAGTCAGGGCTATTGAAAGCACTTACATGTCACTTCTAACATGATATCACTTCCATGGACTGCAGCCATACCATCCTAGCATTAGATCACCTCACATCTCAGAAGCTAAGCTGATACTGGGATGGGAGACTGCCAGGAACACCAAGTGCTATAGACTTGGGAGAAGGACCCAGCAGCTCATTCCTGCCAAAATCAGCCATTGAACACCCAATGAATATCAGAGAAGCATTGATAATAGTACTGGGTATGTCACAGTGTCAGGGAGTGTTTCCTCAATTGTACACAGGGCCACTATGAGTCAGACCTGAGTGGATAGCACCTAACAACAGCATCACTTCCATGATAATATTAAGAAAATCACATGTCCTACACAGCAAACCAGAAGCCCCAGAAATAGTGTTCCAAGTCTTAGAGTGTCACTTTCATTGCCTTCCATTAGTTCAGCATATCATTAAAATCAACCTAGATTCAAGGGAATTTGATGGCATTTCTCAATGGACGGAATAACAACATGCAGCCATCTTGAATCTACTATGACTACTTTTCAATGTTGGCTTTGTAAATATGTTAAGATATTGTAGGGAAAAATTGGGAGGAAATTGGCAAAAACTCCCAAACTGGGAAAATGGCGTTTGTAAGTTAGAAATCCAGGGAAAATGAAAGTAACTTGGTTACACGTTTGTACAAAACCCTTCCTGATTGGGAAATTGGACTGAAAGCTGATTGGCTTAGGCCATTCTATGGGCGAGCTGTATAAGAATCTGCGCTACGGCAGCTCAACCCTTTTTGGCACCCCTTTCTGCGCCTTCTCGCCCGTTCCTGCCCAGACCACCAATGAGGAAATGCCTCTCCTGCTGCTCTGCCCCGGACCTTTGGTGAGGAAAGAATGCTCTCCTGTCACAATCATCAAGAAGGAAAAGAACCTGCTCTCTTTCTGATCACCAATGAAGCAACAGCTGTCTCCTCCTGACCACCAAGAGGACCAACACAGGTGTTTGCCCCTGGAAGGCAAAAGTGCCTGAGGCTTTTCCTTTCTCCCATCACCTCTGGGTTCCCAAGTGAACTGTGTTTAGTATCTGTGGGCGCGGCGGCACTACCCGTCCAAAACTCCAGGCTGGACCCGGGGGTGTGCGCCCCATTGATATGTAATTTTGTTGTTTTATCTTTGAAATGTCATACTTTAGAAATAAAGGGAGTTGAGAATGAGGTTAAGAAGTGTGTGACTTCAATATATACCTGAAAATATTTTTATTCCATTGTATTTGAATTTTGAGAGTTCAACGAAATTAAATAGCTCTAACTTGGTGCTTGTACTTTACATTATTCAGTGATGTGTGTATAGGTGCTTGTACATATATAATACAAACATATAACAATAAGTATGAGCACATTGTAATTTTTCTCAGCCAGTGAAAAGATCATTTCTTTTATGTCTGTTAATATATTTTGAAGTGTAAAAAGAAGAAAATTTATTAATTTAGGTAAAAAATTAGCACTACAGTTTTAATTATATATTTTAAATTTTGTTGCAATACTCTGATGTTTAACATCATGTTGTTGTTGTTGTTAGGTGCCATCAAGTCGGGTCCGACTCATAGCGACCCTATGGACAGTAGATCGAAACACTTGCCAATTTTGTGCCAGGCAAACGATCTTATTTATGTTTAAGCCTATTGTTGCAGACACTGTGTCAATCCATCTGGTGGAGGGTTTTCCTCTTTTGTGTTGACCTGCCACTCTTCCAAACATGATGTCTTTCTCCAGGGATTGTTCTCTCCTGACTACATGTCTGAAATATGTAAGACGCAGTTTGGCCATTTTTGCTTCCAAGGAGCACGCTGGTTGTACTTCTTCTAGGACAGATTTGTTGGTTCTTTTGGCAGTCCATGATATATTCAATAGACGTCTCCAGCACCACAAATCAAAAGCATCAATTCTTTTTCTGTCTCTCTTGTTCAATGTCCAGCTCTCACAACCATAATATGATGCCACTGAAAATACCATGGCATGAGTCAGACGCACCTTTTTCTTCAATGTGACATCTTTGCTTTTCAATACTCTAAAGAGATCTTTTGCCACAGCTTTTCCTAGAGCAATGTGTCTTTTGATTTCTTGACTGCTGCTTGCATGGGTGTTGATTATAGAGCCAAGCAAAGTAAAATCTTGGACAACCTCAATCTTTTCTCCATTTAATGTGAAGTTGCGTGCTGACCCAGTCATAAGAATTTTTGTTTTGTTGATGTTTAGTCGTAACCCATATTGAAGGCTATGATCTTTGATCTTCATCAGTAAATGTTTTAAATCCTCTTCATTTTCAGCAAGCAAAGTGGTGTCATCTGCATAACGCAGGTTGGTAATGAGTCTTCCTCCAATCTTGATGCCACATTCTTCCTCATAAAGTTTAGCTTCTCAATTATTTGCTCAGCATATAAATTGAAGAGATAGGGTGAAAGTATACAGCCCTGATGCACAACTTTCTCAACTTTAAACCACTCAGTGTTTCCTTGTTCTATTCGAACAACTGCCTCCTGGTTCATGTAGAGATTTTTCATGGGCACAATTAGGTGTTCCGGTATTCCCATTTTCCGAAGTGTTATCCATAATTTGTTATGATCCACACAATCAAATGCTTTTGCATAGTCAATAAAACATAGATAGACATCTTTTTGATATTCTCTGCTTTCAGCTAACATCCACCTGACATCAGCAATTATGTCCCTAGTTCCCTGCCCTTTTCTGAATCCCGCTTGATTGGTGACTGGAATGCAAAGTTTGGAAACAAAGAAGAAGGCCCAGTAGTTGGAAAATATGGTCTTGGTGACAGAAACGAAGCTGGAGATCACATGATAGAATTTTGTCCGACCAATGACCTTTTCATTGCAAATACATTTTTTCAACATCATAAATGGAGACTATACACATGGACTTCACCAGATGGAACATACACGAATCAAATTGACTACATATGTGGAAAGAGACGATGGAAAAGCTCTATACAAAATGTCAAAACAAGAGCAGGTGCTGACTGTGGATCAGACCATCAACTTCTCATATGCAAGTTCAAACTGAAGCTGAAGAAAATGAGAACAAGTATACGAGAGCCACGGTATGACCTTGAGTATATCCCACCTGAGTTCAGAGACCACCTCAAAAATAGGTTTAATGCATTAGACACAAATGACAGGAGACCAGAAGAGTTGTGGCATGACATAAA
>VMDO01019829.1:0-38813 GCA_007922755.1 Pedetes capensis
TGACTAATTAGTTGTGGATTAGTGGGTATTGAATAAAAATACCCAGAAGATTCTGGTTAGTAGTGATTATTTATTATCAATTATTAAGTTTCAATGATTTGCTCAGTGATTTGTACTCTATATTGTTTCCTGCACTTTGTTTGTTTATTTATTGCAGTTTTAGGGGTTGAACCCAGTGCCTTATACATACTTTACAAGTTTTCTACCACTGAACTGCACCCCAGGCCTCTTTTTTTTTTTTTTTAATCTTGAGACAGAGTCTCCCTAAATTGCACAGGCTCCCTCTGACCTTGAACTCATCCTCTTGCCTCAGTCTCCTACATTGCTGGGATTATAGATGTATGCCACTGCACCTGGCTCCTGCACTTTATTTTTAGGGTGGTGAATTAAAGGAAGAAATAATCTTAATGTAATTTAAATGAACTATTTAAATCAAAATGACTTCTTTTGAAAACCTGTACCTACTGATCTTTTAAGGTCAGATCATTGTGACATGACTATAAAGTTTTCTTTAGCTTCTCAGTGATTATACCTCTTCTTGATCTTTTAAAACCCTAAAGCTAGCTAGGCATGGTGGTGTATGCCTGTAACCCCAGCACTTGGAAGGCTGAGGGAGAAAGATCATAAGTTCAAGGCCAGCCAAGTTCCAGGCCAATCTGGGCTATCTAGTGAGACTGTTTCAAAAAACCAAAACAGCAATACCAACAAAAACCCTAGAGTTTTCTTGGGGCTTCAAATGGGCAAAAGGTTTCTTTTTGTGTGATAGCAATGTTCTAAAATTACATTGTGGCAATGGTTGTAGAGCTCTGTAAATTTACTAAAAATCAATGAATTTTATGGTATTTAAATTATGTATCAATAAAGCTATTTAAAAATACCTGTGAGGCATCTAGCAACTTGTATCTTTTGTGTGTGTCACAATATTACCTGTCATGTGGGAAAGAAATGGCCTGAAGGTCAGTATTAAAATAGCCGTACTCTGTATTTTTAAGCAGATGTTATCCCCAAGAAAATGAAGTTGGACAGAATATTCAAAAGAAATGTAATAATAAAAGGGAACTTTCTTACGATACATACTCATCATTAGAAAAGAAAAAAGTTGACATGTCTGTCCTAACCAGTGAAGTACCTGCACCTCCTTTACAACTGGAAACCAGTGACTCACGTTCAGAAGCAAAAAATGTCCACCCACAGAAAGAGGTGGTTACGGTGACGTCCCCTAAAACCATTGCTGTGCTGCCTCAAATGGGTTCTAGCCCTGATGTGATAATTGAAGAAATTATTGAAGAAAATCTGGAATGTGAGTGAAAATATAAAAGTGAGAGGAGATCTTTTATCTGTAATTAGAAATAATTGAAATTGTTTTTTCCATGTACTTAAACATACCGCTGTTACAATCTTATACCTCATTATGCTCGTTATGAGTTGAAACCTGTTGATTCCTTGCCCCTACTCTCACATTTTCCAATGTTAAGATAATTTTTATTTTTAATGAAATAATATAACCTCTGAGGTACACATATAATATTTGGTTTAATTAGGATATTTGACTTTTTCAGCATTCCACATATAAGCCTCACTTAAGCAATACAAATACAAATAAATGAAAGGGGTGTGATTTGTAGAAGTTTCATTACTTTGTCCTTGCATTAGGAACAGCTTCTCTTAAATCTTTGTTCTGAGATTTAATCCATTTCAAGACAAACTATCATGAATACCATGCCGTCTATTTTATAACATTTAAATGTACCACAGTTGTTAAGATTTCTGATGTTGGCATTCCATCCACTGACATGGGAATAAGATACTATATGCTGTTCTATATAAGTAGTCTTTTTTAGGACAATTTTTAACAGCATTGTTTTATTTGTTGGCTCTGCAAAATGATATTTTGAATACAAAAAAAAAAGACACATTCTTCCAATGTATTTTCACTGATATTTCAGTGAGTTATGATAACCTATCAGGACTTGACCTACTGATATGGGAAGTTTCACCATTCCAGTATTTTGACAATTCGAGTATAGCTTTTTATACACTAGTGTGTCACTATCAACATTAACAAAATTAGTTTTATAAACTAGTGTATCACTATCAACATTAACAAAATTAGTATGATTGTCTTTATTACTGATTTTAATGAATCATGCTTCACAGATGATCTTGTGGAGACTCCTAAATATTCCAAAAAGCCTCTTCAGAAAGAATCGTCTGTTCCTGTTGGAACAAAAGCAGGTACTGTAACAATTGCCTGAGCTTGATGGAGTGGAGTGTGAGGCAGTAAGCAAAATGATTTTACTCATACCTCTTCTGCTTCCTCTTTTCCCCTTTCTTTCCTCTCTCTCTTTTCCCTCCTTCCTTTCTTTCCCTTCCCTCTCCTTCCCTTTCCCCTTCCCTTTCCCTTTCCCTTTCCCCTTCCCCCTTTCCTTTTTTCCTTTTTCCCTTTCTTTTTGACAGGGTCTCTCTGTATAGCCAAGGCTAGTCTGGGTCTTGCAGGCTTCCTGCCTCTGCCTCCCAGGTGCTGGGATTACAGGCCTGCATGCCACCTCTGGCCTGCTTCCCTTTTAATGTTAGAAGTTTTGACTTTCTTGCAAAATAAATTCTGAAATTTATAACGTTTCTTCCAGTTGTAACCTCAGTTATGCATATTTATCTTTTTACCCCATTCTCAATATGGATGATATCTTTGTAGTCTACTTTAGTTAAAATGATCCATTTGATATGTTTCTATTATATCATACACTTGGTCATATTCAATATTTCATTCAATTTCATGTTGTCCATTCTTTTTTCAAATTTGTTCAAATAATTAAATATATATTAGAATAGTCTTCATTATATACTAAAATACCCTGAAACAGTTTACACCCTGCTCACATTCTACTCAGCCCCTCCTTCCTATCTGTAGAGTTTTTACTGCATGTACAAAGAAACGTAGGTTATTTTTCTAACTTTTTAAAAAAAAACACAGTATATCACACAGTTTTCAGCATTTCTCCTTTAACATTATACTACATGGTTTTTTTGTATCAGAAAAAAAGAAAGAAAAAACAATCTATTTGTTAGACATTTTGGGTTTATTTAGACTTTTTCGTGGGGACTTCAGTATTCTAGAGTTTCACCACCACAAGACACTTAATTCTTTTATAGGATATTATAGTTCACCTTTTGTGAATTCTTTTCTAATTCGTGTTTTAATAATGTGGTTAAAATATTGCTTCCTGTCTAGGTTCTCCAGAGCTAGTTTTTGTAAGCCATGTAGTACATCCTTGCCATTTCTATATTCGGAAGTATTCACAAATAAAAGATGCAACAGTATTGGAGAAGAAGGTGAATCAAATTTGCAATAAAAGTTTGCACCTTGATCCTTCTGACATTTTGGAGCTAGGTAATAAAATACTATTCCAACTTAAATATCAAGTTTATTTAAATATTGTAATATTTGGAAAACCCACATAGTGTTGCTATGATATTGATTTGTGCTTGAAGTAAGCATAAAAATTTTAGAATTATTTAACACAGATTATTTAGGTGAGTTACCTAAGTATTGATGTTGAATGTTAGCACATTTTTAGAGTGAGAAATACATAAAAACTCCATTATGGAGTGGAGTATATTGCTTTTTAAATTATAAAACCTATGACAGATTATGTAGGCCACCGCCTTGTCACCTGTCCAGTCCCTTGCTCTCCACACACACTGGTTGGGGCTAGCATCAGACAGACACTTCAATGAGATTTAGGAGGCCCTTTGAGGGTAGTTAATATGAATTTTAGTCTCCTCTCCTTTCTGGTGATTAATCTTTCCTAGTTATCTGATGAGATTCCTAGGGAAAGAGTTTAAGATAATTTCTTTTGGGAGAAGTTTTCTTAGTATGATAAGGGAACTTGGGAGTGGCAGTCCCTCCCTGCACTTGAAGGAGAAACAAGGGAAGGTTAGAGAGACCTTGGTCCTGAGACTTATTTCTTTTGCTGAGCATGTCACTGGACATGGGTATTGTTTCCTGAGCCCCAGCACCTCAGTTCCCTGCAATGAAAGTATCATGTCCATAGGGTTATTGTGGGGACTGAGTAGATTCACGTGTAGAACATTGACAGCTCATAGGAAGTATTCACATTCAGGCGTTTCTTCCTTAATCTTTTTTTGTGTGTGTGGCTATTAATTTGTAATCCATCTGATCCCTCTACGGGGTACTCTATTGCACAGTCCTTAGTTCATCTTCCCCTTCTCTGAATGGCCTGGGCATTAATTCATTTTGGCATTTCACATGCTACCTTTCATTGTTTCTTTATTGTTACTACCTTTTACCAAGAGGAGGTAATTGTGTTTTTCTAATTACAGACTTTAGTGTATGTATATCCATAGGAATATGTGTATGCATACAGATGCCTAGATGGTCTGTAATGTGGTGCAGTGTTTATAGGATCTATTTACCCATCTCTCTTCCTTGAGCTTCTTGATGGCAAGACAGTTTCACTCATTACATTAATGTACATCATGAAACACAGTTCCTCATTGAGTGCCTTAGTATTTTTTGTATTTTCATCTCATTCAGCGTGTAAGTCTACATAATGGGATAGCTGTGATAATACACTTATGTTTTTACCTCCTCATTCATTGTGTAAGTCTGTGTATGACAGTATACCACCTTACATCCTCATATAGCACTCAACACAGCACTGCATCACCAGTAAATAAATGAACTAAGACTTCTTAGTTGGAAAACTTAGTGTATATCTGTGTAAATCAGAACTTCGTTAGATGTTTTTCTTCATAAATATTATTTGTCTCCCACATTTTTTAGGTGCAAGAATATTTGTCAACAGTATTGAAAATGGAATGTGGTGCCGAGGAACTATCACTGAATTAATTCCAATAAAAAGTAAAAATATTAGAAAACCTTGTCCAGCCAAATTCTCAGTCTGTGAAATTGCACTAATACAAATATTCATGGTAGATTTTGGAAATTCTGAAGTCCTAATTGTCACAGGGTATGATACTTTGTAATTATTTGTTCGTGGCTTACTTAGAAACATTTTGGGGTGGGAGGCGGATTAAAGAATGAAGGAAATTAGAAAATGGTTAGAGAATCATTTGTTATTATTCACTTCTAAGGCATACATTTTATTACTTTATTCTACATTTCTCTTATGAAATAAATATCACTTATTAATATTACTAGATGAGAATGTCATGAAAGGATGTTAAAGTGTCATACTGTCTGACCCACTCTTCTTGTTGTTAGGTGCCTTACAGTCCGACTCACAGTGATAGGGTTTTCAGTGGCTAATTGTTTTGGGATTGTTTTCTGGGAGTGGGCTGCCACCTCCTTCTCCCATTTTTGCGGTGCTGGGGATTGAACCCAGGACACAGAGCAGCACTCTACCAGCTGAGCTAAACCTAAGCTCTGACCCACCCTAGTTCAAAAATGTTTTCCTAGGTCCTCTAGGAAAAGAAATTGAAATGGTTCTGTAGTAAGGACAATATTGTCTGTAGTTACCTTATTTGTTGTTGTTGTTAGGTGCCATCAAGACGTGACTGACTCGTAGCAACCCTCACAGGGTTTTCAGTGGCTGATTGTTTCCGGATTGTCTTGGGAGTGGATTGCCATGTCCTTCTCCTGTTTTTGCGGTGCTGGGAATTGAACCCAGGACCTCAGAGAGTGCAGAGCAGCACTCTACCGACTGAGCTAAATCCCAGCCCCAGTTTCCTTATTTAATGATCATAAATATGTAGATCTGCTATTTGAGAGGGAGGGTCATTATTGCCTTTAAGTTTAAACTGAATTAAGTGTATAAAAGTTCAAATAAAGGTAGCTGAGATTTTATTCTATGTACAAAAATAGCATCTGTGCTTATAGAAGTTAAATCTATATAGTAAGAAAGTAAGAATTTAGAATATAACTTTGTAGAAGATTTAATTTAAGGAAATTATTCTTATAAATACATACTCTGTAAGGAAGAAAGCAAATTCAAAGATTGAAGCTTTAATTTCAGTAAATCTTACTTGAATTCTTCCTAGAGTTGGTGATACAAATATGAGACCAGAACACAGTGCTGAGAAGCATATTACAGTGAAAGATTTATGTCTGGTTCTAAGGAAGTCTGAGCCATATATTGAAGAGCTGTTAGAAGACATCCCACCATTAGCACACCCGTGTTCCTTGAAGGACATTGTTCCATATAAGTCAGTAAGTGAGACTTTTTTTTTCTTCAGAGGCTAAATATTCCAATTTTATCTATGTATTGGCAGTGGGATTGCTGAGTATGAGTGCAAGGATCCAGTTTTCTTGATAAATACATTTTGCATAATCCATCAGGGCCAATAAAAAAGGAAAGGAACTTAAGTTTCCATAATTGAAAACATTCTGAATGGGGAGCTGACTGAATAAGCACATATAGACATAGGATAGATGAAACATCCAGGAGACTCAGACATATATAACATTTAGCCTTTAGGTGTATGTATATTTTCAGACACACACACACAATCCAAATAATAGTTGTCTATTTAACCAGTTATAAAATGGATATTTAAAAGACTCTGATCTAAACTGAACATGGTGGTGCACACCTGTAATCCCAGCGACTCAGGAGGCTGAGGTAAAAGGATTGCAAGTTTGAGGCCAGAGGCAACCTGCATAACTTAGTGAGACCCTGACTTAAAATAAAAAATGAGCCAGGGATGCAGCCTAATTGTAGGGCACTTGCAAAGTATATGCAAGGCCCTAGGTTCAAACCCCAAGTACTATCAGGAAAAAAAAAAAAAAAAAAAGGCCTGATATGGAAATGAGCCATCTGTTAAAAAGCATAACAAAATTTAATAGGAACTACAAGAAATTACTCTGATGAAACATTAAATATTTGTATTTTAAAGTTAGCTCTTTTATAAGCCTTACTAAGAGTAGATTAACATGTGGAGAAAGTCTAGCTGCCTAAAATGTAAAGAGCCTGAAAAACCCCACAAACAACTTTTTTATATAAAATTTTATTTCTGTCACCTTCCTGCAGTTTTGTAAAATCATTGCAATTTGTATCCTTAAAACCAAAATCCGTATATTTTACCAATACTGTCTAAGTTGTCTGTTTTTACCTTTTAATTAATTAGAATTTGTATACAAAGAGCTTCATATAGTTGTGTATAAATACTCAGGGTGCCAAAAAACATATGCACATTTTAAATGCTATTATCTATGTATTACTTTTTGAAGTTGAACTGAGTTATAGTAGCAATGTTTTCTTGAGAAGTGGTGTTGATCAAATGAATACTAGCACCACAATTCTTTTCTGAGTTTTTTGTGTTACATGCAGGTTGAACCTAGAGCCTTGCACATACTTTGCAACTGCTCTACCACTGGGCTGCACCTCTAGTCAATTTATTTTTTATTTTTTATTTTTTTGAGTCATAGTCTTGCTAAGTTATAAAGGCTGCCTCTGGCCTCGAACTCAGATCTTCCTGCCTCCACCTCTTGAGTCAGTGGGATTATAGTTGTGCACCACTGCATCTAGCTGTCACACATTCTTAAAATAGCAAAATGGAAAGTTTTCATCTCAAGATCCAAGATGTATATATACATTTTTTGGCACCTTCTGTATATCTAAAAAACACTAAAAAATGTAAAAAAATTTTAAATGACATTTTTATTGTATCTGCTGAATACTAACATTATTATATATCTATAACAGATGGATATGTAGTGTTACACTACATGTATCATAGAAATAATTATTATATGACCACAGCATTAAAAAATGTTCAAGGATCAGCCGGGTGTGGTGGCACGCGCCTGTAATCCTAGCAGCTTGGGAGGCCGAGGCAGGAGGATCTCAGGTTTGAGACCAGAGGCAGTCTGTGTAACTTAGAGAGACCCTGTCTCAAAAAAAGTAAAAAAAAAAAAAAAAAAGGGCAGGGGTGCAGTTCAGTGGCCCAGCACTTGCATGCCCAGCACTTGCAGAGCATGCAAGTGCAAGGCCCTGGGTTCAACCCCAGTACCACAAAAAAAAAAAAAAAAAAAATTTTTCAAGGATCCAGTGAGCAGAGAATCTAAATATATATAGCATTGCTTTTTGTAAACAATACTGGTTTACCTTCATAAGTTTTTTGGCATTTAAAATTTTGTCTACAACAAATTAAATATTAAAATATTTGAACTCATTGTGTGTAACAAAATGTATAATATCCATCAGCAGTGAGTTAATGTTGAGAGACAATTTAATTAATTAATTTTGAGTGGCAGTTTTACTATCTCAGTGGCAAAAATACGTTAACATTAAAATATCTATTAAATATCTAATCCCAATGTTTACACATGGAGTAAAACCTAGAAGCCATGCAAAAGCTGTCTCTTCCCATAGGCTTAGTCTCCCAAATTTCATTCTCTTATCTCCTGAATCTACATCTTAAATTTGTTTAATACAAGACAGTTTAGAAATTTTTCTGAGCAGTCAACCAGACTCAGTGGCGCACATCTATAATCCCAGCAATTCAGGAGGCAGAGGCAGCCTGCATAATTTAGGGAGACCCTGTCTCAAAATAAAAAGTAAAAAATGGGCTGGGGGTGTGGCTTGGTGGTAGAACACTTGCAAAGCATGTGTGAGGCCCTAGGTTCCCACCAGCTACCATACGTATATATATATTTTTTGCATAATCAAAAAAATCATAGTCTAGCAATTGAACCACACTCCAAATGCAAAATACCAGTTGTCTCTCTTTCTGGTAAGACTTAATAATTTAGGTTTAATTTTGTCTAGTATATATACAGAGTAATATAAAAGATCACCCAAATCCTGAATGGTATTATCCACCCAGACTGGGATTTATGTGTAACCTTAATATGAAAAGGAAATTTTATGCCATGCAAATTTAACATAAATATTTTTGGCATACATATATATTGTTGATATTTATATGCACAGTAGCCTTAGTAAAAGTTTACATTTAACAAATGTATGCATAAAAGTACTCTTGAGAAGGAAAACTGTAGACTAAATTATTGGCCCATAATAGGCGAAATTGTACTTAAGGTAAAGTATTTTAGACATCTATGGTCTCTCTAAAATATCTGCTTTTAATTATTAGAAGAGAAGATATTTTCCATGGTGTACAAGAGTGTTTCATTGCCTTTCAAAATGTATTTAAGACTCAAACAAATGACTTGATTTTAAAGTGACTTCTTTTTTTCTTCAGTCTTAAGTTTCAGAGTTAACTCTTACAATGAAGGTATATCAGCTAAGCCTGACTGAAAAAAGACCTTGAAAAACTAGCTCTTAGAGAATAAAGGGAAAAACAAATGGAAACAGGCAGAGGCAGTAGCAAAATGCAGAGTGCACTCTTAGATCACAAAAAGATTGGTCAACTAGAATTTTCCCTAAAAGGCATCAATGTGGTCAGTACTTAGAAGTCATAACGTTCTTTATGCAATTCATAGTAGAAATCTCTCAAAAATTCAGACTCAGAGCGTCCCAAGGCAGATTTCAGACTTGTGAGTCCCTTAGAACCAAGCAGCTGAACCTTTCTGCCTCAGATCCAAACTGGCTAATTTATTCAGCCCAAATGGTTGGAACAGTTTATCCCACACCAGTTACACAGCACCCCAAGAGCTCATCTGCTCTCAGAAGCAAACAGCTGTTTATCCAGTCCTATTAAACAAGGGCTTTTTCTTTTTTTCCTTTCATCTTCTTAGTCTTTTGTTGTTGTTGTTGTTGATAATACTTAGGGGTTAAACATAAGACCTCACACATAGTTTGTAGGTGCACTCCCACTGGGCTCTATACCCAGCCCATTTTTTTACTTTTTGAGTCAGAACATGCCTGGATATAAGGGCTTTTTCAAACAGACTGGCCAGAATTTCCTAGGAATCCTGATACTGGCACACACACAAAAAAAAACAACCCAAGAAACTAAGACTATGAGAATTTCCAGATCACCAAATCAAATAGAGTACTCTTTTCAAAAACAAAAATCAGGTCAAAATCAAAAGCCCTTCTTGTTCATTAGATTACCTACCATTGTGTGTGTAGGCAGCCATGCTACACTGGAAGAGAGAGAATCCTGGACTCTGGCAGCTACTGGGAATATCTTTACATTCCATTTGTGGGGCAGTCTAACCATGGACTTACCTCTTGGCTGGAGGGCACCAAAATTGTAACCACACACTAGACTCTGAAGTCTTCTTTGTGAATGAAGTTTGCTGTTGTTAGGTGCCATCAAGTTAAGTTCAACTCATAATGATCCTGTGTACAACATAATGAAACACTACCATACACTGCCATGCACACTATCTTTTAGTGTTTAGGCCCGTTGTTGCAGTCACTGTATTTCTTCTCATTTTGAGTTGTGCCATAACAGCAAATGGGGCTGGGATTTGGCTCAGTTGGTAGAGTGCTGCGCTGCAATCTCTGAGGTCCCGAGTTCAATTCCCAGTACCACAAAAGTGGGAGAAGGACCTGGCAATCCACTCCCAAGGCAATCCCGAAACAGTCAGCCATTGAAAACCCTCTGAGGGTCACTATGAGTCAGATACCAACTCCACTCCCAAGGCAATCCCGAAACAGTCAGCCATTGAAAACCCTCCGAGGGTCGCTATGAGTCGGATACCAACTCGACGGCACCTAACAACAACATAACAGCAAATGGAGGTTCCAGGGCCTTTGCATCATTCTCATTGGTAAAGTCAACTCTACTATGAGGAGGCACCTCTTTCCCAGTGGTCTTTTGAATGCCTTCTAGTATGGGGGAGTGCTCATTCTCTGGCATTGTATCTGACAGTGACTATCCACTATTCATAGTTTTTCAATAGCTAAATAATTTGGGAGTGGGCTGCCAGGTCCTTTTCCTTAGCCTGTCTTAGTCTGGAAGCTCAGCTAAAACTTGTCCACCATGAGGGGCCCTGCTGGTGTCTGAAATACTGGTGGCATAACTTTCAGCATCACAACAACATGCAAGCCCCATAGCATGGCAAGCTGACAGACACATGAGGAATGATTAAAGTTTAAGAAACATAACTTGATGAAGGAAAAGTGGATTTATTTACAGTTTGGCCAAACCAGAAAGAGAAAAACAGTTTTTTATAAAATTCTCTTCAGCTTTTCCGTTGTACACCCCAACTTTTATTATTGTTGTTAGGTGCTGACCAGTTGGTGTCTGGCTCATAGTGATCCTATGTACAACAGGCGAAACACTGTTGTCAGTGCTTCCCTGCTATTCATAGTATTTTCAGTGGCTGGTTGTTTTTTGGGAGTGGGTTGCCAGGTCCTTTTCCCAAGCTTACAGCACCTGGTGTTCCCAGGTGGTCTCCCATCCAAGTACTAACCAGGCCCAACCCTGCATAGCTTCCAAGATCTGACAGGAGTAGACATATAGCTGCAGGTGTATTTATAGGGTTTTTAATGGCTGATTGTTTTCCAAGATTCCTTCAGGAGTGGATTGTCATGTCCTTCTCCCATTTTGTGGTGCGAGGGATCGAACCCAGGGCCTCACCTCAGAGCAGCACTCTTATCAGCTGAGCCAGACCCCAGTCATGCCAACTTTTGTTGTTGTTACGTGCTACCCAGTTGGTATCTGACTCACAGTGACACTACATACAACAGGGGAAACACCATTATCAGTGTTATCTACTATTCATATCATTTTCAGTGGTGGATTGATTTTTGGGAGTGCGTTGCCGGGTCCATCTCCCAAACCTACAAGGCACCTGGTGTTCCCAGGCAGTCTCCCGTCCAAGTACTAACCAGGCCAGACCCTGCTTAGCTTCTAAGATCTGATGGGATCAGATGCCACCGGGCTGCAGCTGCAGGCACACCATCTTTTATAGTTAAGTTAAATACCAGAGGCTACAGAAACAAAATACAGGATGTATGTAGATTAAGCTGTTGGCTTGTGGTTCTCCTGCTGAATTCTCATTCCTTTAGAGTCTATGTTCCTTTTCCATGAGCTTGAATAATTATTGTTTGTTATGATAACCCACCTGGCTAACAAATATTTAAAAGAATGGATAAAAAAGTAAAAGGAAAATACAGACATAATAGCATTGGTGTTTTCTTCAAGACAGTGATTGATGTTTTGTTAATTTTCTTCTATGCCTTTTGCATTTCCTATTTCTTGTTTGGGCTGGGATTTAGCTCAGTTGGTAGAGCACTGCGCTGTAGTCTCTGAGGTCCCAAGTTCAATTCCCATCACAGCAGAAATGGGAGAAGGACTTGGCAATCCACTCCCAAGGCAATCCCAAAACAGTCAGCCATTGAAAACCCTATGAGGGTCGCTATGAGTCAGATACCGACTCAACGGCACCTAACAACAACAACAATTTCTTGTTTATAAGTTGTGGTTTTGACTCTTGAAATTTATAGTAGGAATGGATACTTAAATGCTTAGAGATCAACTTAAAACTTTTTTCCCATGGGTGAATATTTTTTCTTATCATTTAAGTAGCATATATCTCATAATGCCACAAGTAGAAACTAGGTTAACTGATGATTGTTAATATTTCTATTGTACTATTGGCTTATATTATACATTCAAAATTATCTTTTGAATTCATGTCATTTAAGTGAAAAATTCATGTGCAAGACTTTCTTCTATTTTAAAGCCATAATTTTCATAGTTATATTCAAAAGTGAAACTAAATTCTAAAGTAAAACTGTTTATACTTGAGAATATATTTATAAGATCCAAGTATACACACATTGTACATACCTAAAGACTGCCCTTGAGTTGATAGCCCCAGCTGTTTCTTAATGTGTGTGGTTGGTTCAGGACCTTTGCTCAGAGTTGCAGATTGGTTGGTACATCTAGATGCTGTAATGTTGGAACTAATTGTAATTGCTAATTACTTCAGAATTGTACTGTACCTTTCTCCACAGAGTGAAGGCTGGGAAGAGGAAGCTAAAGTGGAATTTTTGAAAATGGTAAATAACAAGGCTGTTTTAATGAAAGTTTTTAGGAAAGAAGACAATGTGCTCATTGTAGATCTGCAGAAACCACCAGCAAATAAAATAAGCAGTGATATGCCTGTGTCTCTTAGAGATGCACTAGTTTTTATGGAACTAGCAAGGTAAGTAAACTGTTAAAACTCAATATTCTTCAAGAGTATAGCTATAAATAGGAATAGCAGATTTTAAGAGTTGTGGGCTCTGAAGTGAACCTTGTTATACTTTTAGAGGTTAAAAATATGATTGTCAGGGCTTTCTATGTACAGTTGTTTATGAAAACTGCCTTTAGTTAATTTGATTTATGGAAGAGAGAAGGTAGCCTAGAATAGAACATATGTATAAATACTGAACAGTTTTGGGGCTCTTTTGTTGGATTTTGTGTTGTTGGGGATTGACCCCAGGCCCTTGTGCATGCTAGATAAATGCTCCACCAACTGAGTTATACCCCTAGCCTATTTTTTGACTCTTGATTACTTCATAAGTAGCTCTGTTACAATTTCAAGAATTATAGTTTAACTGTTCCAACTTAAATTGTCTAGCTTTTGGAATGAGTTCATGATCACTAATCTATACCGAATGTTTGAATCTGGAATAAAGTCTTAAAGTTTCCTTTTCCTTCATTTCTGGTGAGCAAAAAGTAAGATGACTTATGTGGTCTAGAGGCGAAAGACAGCCCTAACATCCTGTCCTGGATGACTAGATGACTCTAAAAATGACCCAACTATGCTCCATTATAGAAAAGTAAAAGTAGAGTACTGGGACTAGAAGGGGCCACAGAGACTCACCAGCTGGTCTCACTGAGCACTGCCATGGCCCACAGCCATTAGTGCAGTTGAAAGTTAGAGTGGACATCAGTCCCAGCTCTGAAACATCCTACACAAATTTGACAGTTAATTACTGAGCTCTTTTTCAACTGGGTTTGATAATTGGAGATAATTACTAAGAAATATAATAAATTAGAAAAATTGAAACTGGAATGCTTTTTATAAAATAATCAGTAGAAGCCCTTTCTTCAGATCGAGTCACTGAGAAAAGAGAGACTTTAAGAAAGTGGCTTTTCTCTTGTCTAGCATGTGTGAGGCCCTAGGCTCAACCCTCCAGTACTGCACCAAAAAAAAAAAAGGAAAAAAAAGAAAATGGCTTGTGCTTATTATGCTTTTAATTAGGTTTAGGTCACAATCACCGAGACGTCACACTGAAAAAAATATAACTTTACACTATCATCCACCTATTTTGCCTAAAGAAATGACAGATGTTTCAGTTATGGTTTGTCATATAAATAGTCCTGCTGATTTCTATCTTCAGTTGGTAAGTCTATAGTGTTCCTTTCAGATTTTTTTAAATTTTAAGTAGAAATATTTAACAGAATTGAGTGCCCTATGTGAATATTAGAATATATAAAGCACTGCCAATCTTCTGAATGCTTAATTTCTTAAAAACTGCAACTTTAAGTCTACAGGATTCATAGAAAATTGAAAGAACTCTTCATCCTGCAAGTTAGTGCAACAGTGGAGGGAAAGGATAGGAGTGATACTTAATGTATAAGTGTCTCTTGCTACTCTCTGAAATCTAGAGACTAGAAATCTAAACACATAGAGCTAGCACATCACAATACAATGGTAAACCATCTTCTGACCATGAACATCTAAGAATTTATTAATTATTACTAGGTAGTTTTCTGAATCTGAACACCAAAATAGATTAATGGCTTTTCAGATTCAGCTTGGACTGGATGGCTGATGTGTTTGTTTGTTTGTTGTTGTTGTTAGGTGCTGAGTCGGTGTCTGACTCATAATGACCCTACATACAACAGGTGAAACACTGTTGTCAGTGCTTCTCTGCTATTCATAGGGTTTTCAATGGCTGATTGTGTTTTGGGAGTGGGTTGCTGGGTCCTTCTTCCAAGCGTACAGCACCTAATGTTCCCAGGCAGTCTCCCATCCAAGTACTAACCATGCCTGATCCTGCTTAGCTTCCAAAATCTGACAGGATCAGATGCCACAGTGATACAAATGTTTGTTTAGATAGCTAATAATAATTAGTTCATCCTTATTTACCTCTCAGTGCATTATATAAATTAACTCATCACAAAGACTTTAAGGCTTTGTGTGAATTAATTCACTAATCTTCACAGAAATACTGTGAGAAAGATGCTACTGTCTTCATTTTGGATGTGGAGAATCTAAACACAGGGATAAAACATCTTGTCTAAGGTCATGCAACTCTTGAAAAGGCAGAGCCAGGATTGAATTGAACGACATGGCTTCAGAACCTGCCATCTCCAGCACTGTACCACACTTTCCCTTCATAATTTGTGGAAACTGCTTATCTGGCACTAAGTTAGGACCTACGTTCATTCATTCATTCATTTCCTTCCTTCTTTTCTCCTTTCCTTTCTTCCTTTCCTCTTTTTTCTTTCTTTCCTTTGTTTTCTTTCTTTCCTTTCTTTCACATAAATTAAAAAATACAATCCAGTGCTATTAAGTATACCAATAGTTTTGTGCAGCCATCACAACCATACATTTCCAAAAATCTTTTAGGATCCCAAACTGGAAGCTCTGCACCTACTAAACACTAACATCCCGTTGCCTCTCCCACAGCCACCATAAATTCTGTTCTGCTTTCTTTCTTTATGAATTTGCCATTCTAACTACCTCATAAATGATTTTGTACAATATTTTTCCTTGCATGTCTAGTTTCACTTAAGCATAATGTTTTCATTGTTCATTTATATATCAGAATTTATATTTGAGTCTACTTTTTATGGCTAAATAATACTCCATTGTATGGATATAGCAAATTTTTTGTTTATCCATCCATCTTTTAGTAGGCACTTGGGTTGTCTCTATCTTCTGGCCATTATGAATAATGATGCTATGAACATTGGTATAAAAGTATCCATGTAGGTCCTTGCTTTCAGTTCTTTTGTTGAGAAGAATTATGTGGAATCACTGGGTTCTAGGGAAATGTATGTATTTTTGTGGTAAGTTTTAAAATCAGAATGTGTAAGTCCTCCAGCTTTTTTGTTCTTTTTCAAGATTGTTTTGACTATTCAGAAACTCTTTAATATTCCATATAGTTTTTAGGATGGATTTTTCTATTTTTACAAGAAATGTCATTGGGATTTTGATAGGAATTATATTGAATTGTAGATCACTTTGAATGGAATTGACCTCTTAGTAATTTTAAATCTTACTATCCATGAACAAAGGATGATTTTTGCTGTTGGTTTGGGGTTTTTTGTTTGTTTGTTTCTGGTTCTGGGGATTGAACCTAGGACCTTGCAAGTGCTTGGTAAGTGCTATACCACTGAGCTACACACCCACCCTTGTGTTTAAGTCTTAAATGAAAGATTTCATTGGTTAAGTCTATTCCTAGATTTTTACATCATTTCGATACCATTGTAAATGAAATTGCTTTCTTAATTTCCTCTTCAGATTACTCATTAACTGATTTTTATGTGTGGATTTTGTGTCCATTAATTTTGCTAAATTAATTCATTCTAACATTTTTTGTGGAATATTTGGCATTTTCTTACTCATATGATCATGTCGTCTCTGAAAAGAGATAATTTTACTTTTCCAATTTGGATGGCTTTTGTCTTTTTCTTGCTTTATTGTCTCTGACTAGAACGTCTAGTACCATGTTGAATATAAAATCCAAAGGCAGATATCCTTGTCTTATTCCTATCTAGTGGAAAAGATTTTGTCTTTCACCATCAAATATAATATCTGTGGATTTTCCCTGTATGACTTTTATCATGTTGAGTAAATTGCCTTCTATATTTAGTTTGAATGCTTTTTTTTTTCATTAGTGTTCAGTTTTTAAAATTTTTTTACAACAGTTGAGATAATGTTTTTATCTTTTTTCTTCATTCTGTTAACATGGTATATAACATCAATTTTCATATGTTGAACTATCTTTGCTTTCTATGAATATGTCCCACTAGATCATGGTGGGTAATTCTTCTGTCAAATTTAATATAGCAGTTGCCTTGGCATCTGTTTTTAATGTGCTATAAGTTGTTTAATACCTGTACCCTAATTGAAACTTTCCTCCCCATGTGGTTGTTTGCAATAAGTCTCACATGTTCCTCATCTCACTGACTCATGTGTTCATGTGTTTTGTTGTGTTGTCACTTCTGTATCTCACCTGACAGACACACCAAACCTAACTACATTCCTGGTCAGGTGCTCCTAAAGAATGGCTGCTTTGGTAGGAATAAACTGGATGCAGGTCAAGCGAGCCCCAGAGCCATCTGCCAGTGAAGAGAGAGATACTTGGTTATGGATTAGACACCTAGTCATACGTCCACCTGCCAAGATAAAGAAGTATCATGTGAAAGTTACTCTGTAAACATCCATGACCACCTCCTTGGAGCCAGATCAGGGCAGGACTAAAGCATAGATACTCTTTAGAAAGAGACCCCAAGATTATATCAGAGATAAATTATGACATCGTTTATTGTTGTTGTCAGGTGCCATTGGAGTCTGACCCATGGTGACCCTATGTACAACAGAACGAAATACTCTCTGACACTGTGCCATGCCCAGCACTATGTCAGTGCTTCTCTGCTATTTATAGGGTTTTCAATGGCTGATTGTTCTGGGGAATGGATTGCTAGGTCCTTCTCCTGTTTTTGTAATGCTGGAGGTAGAGCAGCACTGTGCCAACTAAACTAACCCCCAGCCCCATGATGCCTTTTAGTATGCTGAATTTAGTTTTTTGAGTTTAGTATTTTGGTAAGGATTTTTGCATCAGTATTGATAAGGGGCCTGCAGTCTTGGCACTGGGGCCTCCAATCCCGTCAGATCTCAGAAGCTAAGCAGGATTGGGCCTGGTTAGTACTTGGATGGGAGACTGCCTGGGAACACCAGATACTGTAGGCTTGGGAGAAGGACCTGGCAACCCACTCCCAAAAATCAATCCACCATTGAAAACCCTATGAATAGCAGAGAAGCACTGACAATAGTGTCATGAGGTTGTACATAGGATCACTATGAGTCAGATACCAATTTGACGGCACCTAACAACAACATTGATAATGGATATTGGCCTGAAATTTTCTTGTAGTTTTTTTATATGGTTTTGTTATCAGTATAATGCAGCCTCTTAGAATGAGTTAGAAAATGTCCCTGATCCTTCAGGTTTTGGTTTTTTAGTTTGTTTGTTTTAGAAGAGTTTGAGCAGAAATTGTGTTAGTTGTTTCATGTTTGGTAGAATTGAGCAGTGAAGCCATCTACTCCAAAGTTTTTCTTTGTTGGGAGATTATTGATTACTGTCTCCTTACTAATTGTGTTTGTTCAGATTTTCTAATTCTTCATGAGTCAGTCTTGGTAGGTTCTTTATCTTCATCTAAGTTATACAGTTTGTTGGCATACAGTTATTCACAGTTAGACTCCTATGGTTTAGATATTGTGTCCCACAGAAGGCTCATGTGTTGAAGCCATGGCCCCCAGCTTGTGGCTGTATTGAGAGGTGACTGGATCATGAGGGTGCTCACTTCATCAATGAGTTAATTTCATTGATGAGTTCATACTGAATGGGCTTTAGGAGGTGGGGCTTGGTTGGAGGAAGTATCTTTAAAGGGTGTAACTTGCCCCTGATTCCTTCCTCTTTGTCTGCTTCCTAGCTGTGAAGAGGTGAGCAGCTTTCTTCAGCCATGCTCTTTTGCCTTTTGTTTCAGCCTTGCCACAGGGGTAAAAACAGTGGAGCCAGCCAACCATGGAGTGAAACCTCTGAAACCATGAGCTAAAATAAACCTTTCTTTGTTTTCTCAGATATTTTTCTTTGTTTTCTCAGATATTTTATCACATTTGTAAAAAACTAACACACTTGTAATCCTTTTTGTTTCTTAAAATCTTAAAATCAGACAGCACTGTCTTCATTAGTATTTATGTACATTTTTGTGTGGTACTAAGTATCAAGCCCCACACCTTGCACATGCTAGACAAGCACTCTACCACTGATCTATACCCACAGCCCATGGCATTTCTTAGTAAACTCTCCCTGTTCTTGTTTATTAATGTCTTTAATTTCTCTCTCATTTTTTGAGGACAGTTTGGATAGCTAAGAATTCTCAGTTGATAAGAGTTTTTCTTTTGGCACTTATTAAATATATCTTCCCATTGCTTTCTATCCTCTTATTAAATATATCTTCCCATTGCTTTCTATCCTCCAAGCTTTCTGAAGAGAGATTGGCTTATAATATTATTGGAGATCCTTTGTGTTTGACACATTGCTTCTCTCTTGTTGTCTTCAAGATTTTCTCTTTTGTCTTTGACTCTTGATGGTTTGACCACAATGCATCTCTGTGTGTATCTCTTTGGGTTTATCCTTTTCAGTGTATTATGTGTCTTAGCTTCTGATAGCTGCCATAACAAAGTACCACTAACTGGGTAGCTTCAGCAGTACACATGCATTATCTGACAATTCTGGAGTCAAGAAGTCTAAAATCAATTTGTCAGCAGAGGTGGTTCCTTCTTTTCTTTTTCTTTTCCTTTTCCTTTTCCTTTTCTTTCTTTCTTTCTTTCTTTCTTTCTTTCTTTCTTTCTTTCTTTCTTTCTTTCTTTTTGTTTGTTTTTGCAATACTAGGAAATTGAACATTGAACCCAGAGCATCATGCATGCTTTCTGAAAGCACTCAACCACTGACCCATATCCCCACCCTGTTTTTTACTTTATATTTTGAGACAGGGACTCATTAAGTTATGCAGATACCTCTCCCTTGAACTTGCAATCTTCTTGCCTCTGCCTTCTGAGTCTTGGGGATTAAAGGCATACGCTACTGTGCCCTGCCTATGGGTTGACTCCTTCTAAGGGCAGTGATGGGCTGGGATTTAGCTCAGTTGGTAGAGTGCTGCGCTGCAGTCTCTGAGGTCCCGAATTCAATTCCCAGCACCACAAAAATGGGAGAAGGACCTGGCAATCCATTCCCGAGGCAATCCCAAAACAGTCAGCCATTGAAAACCCTATGAGGGTCGCTATGAGTCAGATACCAACTCGATGCCACCTAACAACAACAACAACAAAGGGCAGTGAGGGAGGATTTTGTCGTCTCTCCCCTAGTTGGTGGTGTGCTGGCTGGCAGTTGCTCTTTTTCTCTAGCTTCTATTGTATCACCCTGATATGTGTCTTCATTTTCATTACATTTTCCCTGTGAATTTGTCTCAATGCCCAAATTTTGCCCTTTTGAAAGGATGCCAGCCATATTGAATTATGACTCATCTTGTTAACTTAGTCATCTGTGTAAAGACTGTATCTCCAAATAAGGTCACTTTTTAAGGTGCTAGTGATTAAAACTCCATCATATCTTTTTGGAGGACATACAGTTTGACCTCTACCATTAAGTTTCTTGAATTTTTACATTCACATCTGTTGTCAGATTTGAGGATTTTTGCTTGCTTTGAAATGTTTCTTCAAAATTTTTTTTTTCTCACTGGGCACTGTGGGGCACACCTATAATCCTAACAACTCAGGAGGCTGAGGTAAGAGAGTGATGAGTTTGAAGCCAAAGGCAGGCTGCACAACAGCAAAACCCTGTCTCAATAAAAAATACAAAATGGGCTTGGTGTGCAGCCCAGTAGTAGAGCACTTGCAAAGTACATGTGAAGCCCCAGGTTTAACTCCCAAGTACTGAAAAAAAAAAAAATTCTCATTTGTGTATCATTTTCCAAATTTCTAACAGTTCTTTGTCTGTGTTTTCCCTTATCCCTTTCAACATCTTTAAGACAGTTAGGCCAGGCCAGATAACACACTTTTATAGTTCCAACTACCCAGAAGACTAAGGCTCAAGAGTTCAAGACTAGCCTGGTAAACATAGTGAGACCCCATTTCAAGACAAAAAAAAAAGTTTGTTTGTTTTGCTTTGGATTTTTTTTCTGGGTACACATATCATTTTTCTTTATTAAAGGCTATTACAGAAAAGGTTAAATGGAACATAAAGGGTCTTGACTATAAGATATAACAGAGAACCCAAATGTAATGACCTAGACCATTCTGGTGTGTCAGTACCTGCAAATGTTAACTTAGACCCATTTCAGAATCACTGCCTACTCCTCTTTGTGTTTTGCCACCTTCAAGAATTCTTTACGTGTCATATCTTTACAGTGAGTTTTATCCTTTCATGTTTTCATATTGTTAGTGTCCTTTCAATTCCATTTGAATTACTTCTAGTATTTCTTGTAAGGCAGACCTAGTGGTGATGAACAGCCTTTGGAATCATAACTGTTGTTTTAATATCTGTGTCTGGTGAGTACATTGTCTGGGCTCCTTCAGGGGTGGTGGTGGTTATTAGCTGCTGTTGCATTGGGTCCGACTCATAGTGACCCTGTGTACAACAAAATGACGCACTCCCCAACACTGTACCATGCCTGTCGGTGCTTCTTTGCTATTCATAGGGTTTCCAGTGGCTGATTATTTCAGGCGTGGGCTGCCAGGTCCTTCTCCCATTTTTCGTGGTGCTAGGTATTGAACTCAGGGCCTCAGAACACACAGAGTAAACACTCTATCAACTAAGCTAAACCCCTACCTACTAACTTCTGTTCATTTAACTTGTTCTTTGAACCATGTTTTTGTATTCCTTGTGGGGTTTTGTTTTGTTTTTATTGTTGTTGCTCTTGTCGGAATTTGGTCATTGGCTGTTATAATTTGATAACTTTGGAAATCAGATTCTCTTCATCCTTGGAGTTTTCTGGATTCTTTGTTGTTATTGTTGAAAGCTGTAATGGTTAGATGGAGATTTTTCCAAATGCTTTCTTCAAAGACCATTCCTTGTCATAGGTAGTAACTGAAGTCTCCAGTCCTTTAGCTTGTGCCTAGAATTTTTTTGGAGGGGGCAGAACTCGGGGGCCAAATCCAGGGCCTTACACATACTTTGCAAGTGTTCTACCACTGACTGGCACCCCCAACCCCTTCTTAATTTTCTATTTTGAGACAGGGTCTTTCTAAGTAACGCAAGCTGCCTCTGGCCTCAAACTTGGGATCCTTCTGCCTCTGCCTCCCAAGTTGCTGTGATTACAGGCATGTGCCACTGGACACCACCAGAAAATATTTTGACAGATTTCTTTGAATGGCAGGAGCTGAGACAAAGAAACCTCTCCCCCCCAGGGAAGAAAGAGAGCATTCATAGATATTGTTATCTTGGCCCCCAAGGTTTGTTTCCTTTTCACAGTGTAAAATGCAATCATTTCATACCCAGTGGTCCCAGAGTCTTGACTGATTCCAGTATTAATTTTAAAGTCTCATATTTCTTCAGCAGAACACTTCTTTATCATTTAATGAGGCCTCTTGTGAGCTTAAGAATCAGGCCAAATGAAATTTCCAAGTCATCTTTGATCTTTTCTCAGCATGCACTTTCTTTGTTTTGTTTTGTTTTTTTTTGTTTTTTTTTTTTTTGTGGTACTGGGGGTTGAACCCAGGGCCTCACGGTTGCATGCTTTGCAAGTGCAGGACCACTGAGCTGCATGCACAGCCCATTTTTTTTTACTTTTTTGAGACAGGGTCTCAGGCATACTGCCTTTGGTCTCGAACTTGCGATCCTCCTGCCTCCGCCTCTCCAGCCACTGGGATTACAGGCATGCAGCCACGGCTCTCGGCTTTCAGCATGCACTTTTTGGGGCAGACATGTGGCTTCCTGTTTGGTATCTTTCCTCTCCTCTCCTCTCCTCTCCTCTCCTCTCCTCTTCTCTTCTCTTCTCTTCTCTTCTCCAGTGCCTGGGGGTTGGTGCCAGGGCCTTACACATGGTAGGCAAGGCATTCCATCCCCCCCTTTTTTTTAACATTTTTTAAGTTTTGAAACAGGGTCTCCCTACTTTGTGCAAGCTACCTCTGACCTCAAACTCAGCCTCCCAAGTAACTGGGATTGCAGGTTTGCACCACTGGGCCCAGCAGACATGTGGCTTACTGAATTCCTCCATGTATATGGCTGCCTTTAGTCCTAAATTTCTTAGTCTCACCCTAGATTATTCTCTGGGCTTAAATAATCTTTTATATGTCTTCTCTGTATTGGTCTGTTTTCCACTGTTATTTACACAGTATTACCAACTGGGTGCCTGCAGCCCTACCAGATCTCAGGAGCTAAGCAGGGTCAGGTGTGGTTAGTACTTGGATACGAGACCGCCTGGGAACACCAGGCACTGTCAGCTTGAGGGAATGACCCAGCAGCCCACTCCCAAAAAACAATCAGCCATTGAAAACCCTATGAATAGCAAGTACAGAAGCACTAACGATATTGTTTCACCTGTTGTACGTAGGGCCACTATGAGTCGGACACTGACTCAACAACACCTAACAACAACTAACTGGGTAAGGTATGAAGAAGACATTTGTTTGGGCTTACATTTTTGGACCAAGGTTGAGGAGCTGTATGTGGTAATGGCCTTCTGCTGGCAGAGTCCTGGGATGGAATAGGCATCACATGGCACAAGATGAGGAGCACACATGTGTTTATATATATTCTGATCTCTCTCCCTCTTCTTAAAAATCCATCAGTAATTCAGTCATGGGGGCTCTCCCCCACAATCTTTTCTGATCCTAATCACATCCCCAGACCTCCACCTGTAAACACCATAATTGGATTTTCTATCCTCTTAATACTTCACAATGGAGAATAAGTTTCAACACATGAAGTCTTAGAGATCCACTCAAACCATATCCAGACTGTAGCATACTGCCCTGGCCTCAAGATTTGTGTCCTTTTCACAATGCAGAGTATAATCATTTCATCTCCAGTGGTCCTAGAGTCTTAACTGGTTCCAGCATTAATTTGGATGTTTAATGTTTCTTCTGAGATGTAAGGCAAACTTCTTGCAGTTATAAGCCTAGGAAATCAAAACAAATTATATACTTCAGATACAGTAGTAGGACAGGCACAGGGTAAACATTTCCATTCCAAAAGGGAGGAATAATCAAGTAAAAAAGGGTAATTGGGCCAAGTGCCTTGGCACACAACTATGCCCAGTGACTTGGGAGGCTGAGATAGGAGAGTCAAAATGAGTCCAGAGGTAACCTGCACAACTTAGTGAGACCCTATCTCAAAATGAAAAATTTTAGAAAGGGGCCAGGAGTGCAGCTCAGTGAAAGAGGCCTTGCCTAACATATGCAAGTCCCTGGTTTCATTCTCCTAGTACTGCAGGAAAAAGAAAAAAGAATCATTGGTGCAAAGCAAGACTAAATTCCAGCAGGGAAGACATTAAATCCTAAGGCTCCAAGTCTAGCATCTTGTGCACTGTGTGGCAGGAGGTAGGTCCCCAATGCATTGGGTAGCCCTGCTCCTATGGCTTTGTTACTCCATGGATGGGATGCTAATGTCCTTTGCTGTCTTGGGTCACCATATCATGTTGCTGGTAGCTTTTGTCTTTCTGAGGTCTATAATTCATCTTCCACAGCACTACTAGGTATTACCTCATTGGATACTTTCAGTAGCGGCTCCAACACTGGGGCAGGCTTTCCTTTGAAATTTCAGTGGAAGCCACTATGACCCCCATAACTCTTGCATTCTGAGTGTTTGAAGAGCTAGCACCATGTGCATGCCACAACGGTCTGCTGCCAGTACAAGCAGCACCTAGGTTTGCCTGAATTGCCACAGCCAGGGAGCACAGTAGCTGAAAAAAAGATAGGGACTTGGACTTGGGCAGCATCCCCCCTGTTTCCAGAAAACAATAGAAGGTCTCTGGGCATGTGATTCTCAGAGCAGACTTAAAGATTTCTGAGATGGCTTTTAAGGTGTTTTTCCCCCATTGTCTTGATATAAAGCAACTGCTTTTTTTTTTATCTCAACTGGATTTTTAAGCAAGCTGTTTCTTAGTGATACCCTTACATGTTTTTTATTTGCTCTTTCCCAGGCAGCTGTGAATTTTCCAAATCTTTTCTGCTCTGTTTCCTTTTGTTCCTGAGTCTTACAATAAATCTCATTAAAAGAAGCCAGTGATACCCATGCCACAACCTGAATGCTTTGTTTTCTCGTAATTTCTTCCCTTAAATAAACTAGTCCATCATTCTTAATTTCAAGCTTACATAAAATCTTAAGGCACAGACACAGTCCATCCAAGTTCTTTGCCACAGTGTAACAGGATGGCGTCTTTTCCAGTTTCCAGTAGAATCTTCATTTCCATCTCAGACTAATATCTTAGTCTCCTTGTCTTCTAGTCCTCACCACAATTGCCCATAATGCTCCACTTATAGCATTCTAGGGTTTTCCTAGCCTACTCCTCCCAACTTCTCCAACCTTGTTCGTTAATTGTTAATGCATACCATCCTATTTATAGGCCAGTAGTGAATTGGCCAATGGGAAAAAGGCCTGGTAATCCACTCCCAAGGCAATCCTGAAACAGTCAGCCATTGAAAACCCTATGAGGGTAGCTATGAGTCGGATACCAACTCGACGGCATCTAACAACAACAACAAGTGAATTGGCCAATTACTATTTCTCAGAATCTATATCAGACTCGCATGCACATGTTATCACACTTATTTCAGCCTTACCTGCCAGGTGCTTGCTTTTATGTTTAGTATAATGGAAACTACAGTGTTGTGAACATTTCCTTATAATGAGTGAGTTGCTGTCCTATAAATAGGACACCTTGTTAACCAGTTATTTCCAAAGACACTTCCACAGTTTCATGTATTCATTACTAACAACAGCTCTACTCCTCAGTACCTGCCATTTTTTCCATCTGTATTCCAAATTATATGAAGCAGAAGAAAGCACCTTTCCTCAGTTCTTCAGGTATCACCCAGACCAGTTGTTGTTGTTGTTAGGTGCTGTTGAGTCGGGTCTGACTCAGTGACCCTATGTATAGCAGAATGAAACACTCACCAATTCTGTGCCAGGCACAAGTCTTACTTATGTTTCAGCCCATTGTTGCAGATACTGTGTCAATCCATCTACTGTTGTTGTTGTTGTTGTTAGGTGCTGTCTAGTAGATATCCGACTCATAGCTACCCTCATAGGGTTTTCAATGGCTGACTGTTTCAGGATTTCCTTGGGAGTGGATTGCCAGGCCCTTCTCCTATTTTTGCGGTGCTTGGAATTGAACTCGGGACCTCAGAGACTGCAGCGCAGCGCTCTACCAACTGAGCTAACTCCCAGGATTTCTTTTTTTTTTGTCGACCTACCACTCTTCCAAACATTGTGTCCTTCTCCAGGGATTGGTCCCTCCTGACTACATGTCCAAAATAAGCAAGATGCAGTCTATCCATCCTTGCTTCCAAGGAGCACTCTGGTTGCACTTCTTCTAGGACAGACCTGTTGGTTCTTTTGGCAGTCCATGATTTATTCAGTAATCATCTCCAGCACCATAATTCAAAACCAGACAAGTTAGAGCACATATACTCAGTAATTTGTATATTAGGTCTAGTATGTTCCTTCTCGTTCGAGAGAGGGAATCAAGAACTGGACTGCCACTGCTCAAGACCAGTGTTGTTCAGGGAAGAGCTGGGCAAGGGCCAGTAGAAATGCTGCAAAATTTTCCTACCATTTGAAAGAAAAATTTTTCTTGGTTGGACTTCATTGATTGCTGTCAACTTTTGAGTCCTTTCCAAAACTCTGATAAAATTGGTTCAGACAATTTCTTATTTTTTTCAATAACAAGAACTTGGAGCTGCTTAGTCTGCTGTTTTACTGGTATCACTCCTCTGCTAAATTTTTAAATGTTCACTTTATTTATTAATGGAAGAATATTAGTAGACTCTACTTAAAAATAAGGGTTTAGAAAGTTAAAAGTAGTTTTAAAGTAATTTAAATGAAATAAGAAAATCTAGGAATTCAGGAAAAGTTTCATTTACATAATTCATATTCACAAAAGTGAAAAATCTCATTTTTTAAAATTTTGGATGAATTTTAAAACATTTTTAACCTTAATATTTGGAAAACTAATGAAACATCCTTGATTTCTTGACATTATAGGAATGTTAGAAACAATATTTTTAGACTATACCAAATAGCCTCATTTAATCTGTTTTATTCAAGAATGTAGTAATTTCACAAACCCTACTGCATTATTAGGAGAAGGACCCGGCAACCCACTACCCAAAATCAATCTGCCATTGAAAACCCTACGAATAGCAGAGAAGCACTGACAATAGTGTTTCCCCTGTTGTACACAGGGTTGCTATGAGTCGGATACTGACTGAACGGCACCTAACAACAACAACAACTGCATTATTGATTTTAAAAAGAATTATCATCTTCAAAAAATTAGGTGGTTGGTAAGAAACTGGACAATATTCTAATGTCAAAGTAACATATCGATTAGTTGGTGGTCACAAAGGCAAAAACGTAACTGTAAAATGGGAGAAGTCATAATCATTGCCCCAGTCCATAGATGAATTTTAGCATATTAATAGTTTGTCACTATTATATTTTCTGATGTGTCACATCCTGAGTGTACAAAGTCACCTAGGATAAAGTTAAGCCAGAAAGGTTTGGCTTGGATTCATTAAGCCTTCAGATATAACACTCACCTTGGGGGAAATTCAGCAGGTAGACCTTACTCAGTGGAGGAATAAGCTAAATAATAGCATGAGGATTTAACCATATAAATCCAGACAGACATTCTGCAGGAAAAAAAGCCAGCTCTCTTTAACAGGAGCAGATCATTTTAAAAAGGGGATCATGAGCCAGGCATGGTAGCACATGCCTATAATCCCAACAATTTAGGAGGCAGAGGAGGCAGCCTGTGTAACTTAGTGAGACCCAGACTCAAAAAAAACAAAACATATAAAAATAGAAATGGGATCATTCTAGTTTATAAAAGTTATAGCAGTAACCAGAAACTGTATAGTCTTGGATTGGAAACAGTTTCAGATCATTTAGGAAAAGCTAAGTGTGATCTAGAAGCACTAGTAGGAACACTTAGTGAAACAGAATGAAAATTAATAGAAAAACGCTGGTTACTAAGTTACGTGTAGAGTATGATCTAGTTTTGGTAAAAAAAAGTTTAGAGGTATGTGCATAGAAAAAAATCTAGAATATATAGTAATTTATTTAGCAGGATGTAATTTTATTTTCATTCTGTCTACATATGCTAGTACATATGTTAATGGTATCCTTGCAATAAAATATCCTTAGAATAAGTTCCATAACACATAATTAATTTATATCTAATGGCAGTTTTAGTGTTTCATAATTTTATCAGCAGTGCCTCTAATACATTCATCATTTAAATTTTAACTTTCTATGAAACTCCAGTGCTTTATCCCTTTCTTCTTAGATAGAGAGCCTGGACTTTTTATTTCTACTAAGGACAATTGAGGAATTTTATAAAGGTGAAGGTGAGGAAAATCTGGAAATCCTCTGTCCAGTTCAAGATCAAGCCTGTGTAGCTAAATTTGAAGATGGAGTTTGGTACCGCGCAAAAGTCTCTGGTAGGAAAGCACATGTTGTTTCCATAGGGAAATACGATACTTGAAAACTAATAATGTCATTTAAATTAGTACAAATTAAATCTTGGAAGCAGTTTATTTAATCTTATCATTTTCTCTGTCATCTGTCTTTACAAAGGTAGTGGTAATGTTGGGAAGTGATTCTTTGGCCTCCAAGCTTTGATTTGACATGCCTAGGACTTAACCATGGGGAATCTAATAGAAAACTAGTATATGCTACAAAGCAGCAAAGAAAAAAAAAAAGTTAAATATTTAAAAACAGGTGACTTGCTTGTTTGGTTTGGTTGGTTTGGTTTGTCAAGGTACAAACTGAAACAGTCTTTCATGTCTTCTCAGCTTCCCTTCTGATTTCTAAATTCCTCTTTCCTGGGAATTATTTTTAAGTTTTTCCAGCATCTTTCTATACATTTTCTGCATTCTCCTTAAGTCAGGTAATTGAATTCAACTCACAAAATAATGGAAAATAAAAAGTGGGATTGGAGACAGAAGATTTATGAAAACGGTGGTATTGGGAACAAAAATAGAAAAGTTTGTGGTTACTTTCCCAGCCTTGGCTGAGAGAGAGATTACATACCAAGCTTTTGTGGTTTCAGAATGAGATGTACCATAAGCATTTTCCCCTTTTGTGTGATGTTCTGCTATGGTTTTTCCCCAATAAAATTCATGTCAAGACTTGGTCCCCAATGCAGAGTTACTGGGAGATGTTTGGGCACAGTCTGCATGGGAGCAGAGTTTGCATGAGTACATTAATGCCTTTTTTGTGAGAGTGAGTCCTTGTTCTTGCAAGACCAGAACAGGTACCAAGAGAGTGGATTGTTAAAAATCAAGGCTATCGTTCACTTTTGCCTGTTCTGTCTCTACCCATTATGGGCTTTCCACTATCCACCATGAGCCAAAGGCCCTTGCCAGAAGCCGAGCTAATTCTAAAGCTATGATTATGGACTTTCCAGCCTCACGAAGCATGAGCCAAAACAAACCACTGTTCTTTATAAATCACACAGTGTCAGGTATTCTAGCATAGCAACAGAAAACAAAGTCATGTTCTTCTTACATGCTTGCCTAGTGTGCACAAGACCCTGGGTTTGATCCCAAGAACTATTATTTAAAAATGGATGAACTTTAGTTTGACACTGTTTAAAATGGTTTTTCCTATTACTAACATAATCTCAGATGCTTATCAGGTACTTCTGATGTGTGGAAAATTCTATATCTGTGTCAAAACTGTTTAGTCTTCCATACTAAGTTTTCTGTCCTTTGTCACCATTGATTTTAATTCAATTTGTGGTTAGTGTCTTGAACTTCCTAGAGATTATTCAAATATAGTTCTCTTTAACCTCCTAGTCTGTCTGTACTACTATAACAAAATACCACAGACTGGCTAATTTATAAACAGTAGAAAATTATTCCTCATAGTTCTTTGGGCTAGGGAGTCCAAAATCAAGGCACTGGCTAGTGAGGGCCTATTCTCTGGTTCCAAGCTGTCTTGCTGCGTCCTACAGAAAGAACAAATGCCATGTCTTAAAGGCAGAAGACAAAAGGATAAAAAGGGGTTAAACTTCCTTCCAAAAAGTTCTTTTACAAGGGTACCCCATCCCATACACTAGGGCAGAGCCCTCATGACTCAACTTAGTGAGCCCTTGACTCAAACTAAGACATTAAAAATGGGCTTAGGTGCAGCTCAGAGGTAGAGCACTTGTAGAGTATGGGTGAGGCCCTCAGTTCAACCCTCAGGGATCACAGGAAAAAACAGAAAGATTTCTTTAAGAATGGAGACCAGACTGACATAGAGGTCTGTAAGCTTGTGATTTCTGATTTCATAATTTTTAAAGGATTGCCTGGACACCGGGAAGTTGAAGTCAAATATGTGGACTTTGGTAATACTGCAAAAATAACACTTAAAGAGATGCGTAAAATAAAGGATGAGTTTCTGAATCCCCCAGAGAAGGTAATCTACTTGCTATGCATGCTAAAGTTGGAATATTAACACAAACACGAGAGTACTTTAAAAAGTTCTTTTTACCATTGGAATGTTCTGTTACCTACCATTTTTGTCTGTAGTTTCTGATATAAGGACTGTAGAAGATAAGTGTTACTATAGGTAATGTGTGGTACTAGTGGGTGTAGCTTAGTGGTTGTTTGCCTACCATGTATAAGGCCGTGGATTCAATCTCAAATTCTGCAATAATAAAAGTATGTATATGTTGGCAAATAAATAAAAGTTATTGACTTTTTTACCTATGTGCATTTGTCTTAGTAGTTACTGGTCTGCTGCTTTCAGTGTATCATATAATGTAAAAGTATCACGTTCATGATACATTGAGTCAGAAAAGCTTATCTCAGGCTGGGCATGGTGGCTTGAGCATGTAATCCCAACAACTCTGGAGGCAAAGGCAGGAGGATCACAAGTTCTAGGCCAGAGTCAGCTTGCATAACCCAGTAAGACCCTGTCTCAAGATAAAAAATTTACAAAAAGTGGGCTGGGGGTGCAGCTCAGTGGTAGAGCATGTGCAAAAAGTATGTGCAAGGCCCTAGGTTTAACCTCCCAGTACCACAAAAAAAAAAAAAAAAAAAAAGGTCATCTCAGAATTTCTTTTACTGTGACTTCATTTATATTTAGGTATATAGAATATAGGTCTGCAATAGAAAGATGCCTGGAAGAATATGTAAAAAACTAAACCTTTCTGTCTCTGCAAAGTAGGATGCCTATAGAATGCTAAGAAAGAGGCTTACTCTAATTTATATTCTCCCATGTTATTTATATTTTTATTAATCCATGTTTTTCATTTCAAGAAATGGGTTGTTGTTAGGTGCTGTTGAGTTGGTATCCGACTCAGCGACCCTACATACAACAGGAGAAACGGTATTGTCAGTGCTTCTCTGCTGTTCATAGGGTTTTCAGTGGCAGATTGATTTTTTGGGGAGTGGGTTGCCGGGTCCCTCTCCCAAGCCTACAGCACCTGGTGTTCCCAGGCTGTCTCACATCCATGTACTAACCAGGCCCAATCCTGCTTAGCTTCCAAGATCTGACAGGATTGGATGCTAGAGGGCTACGCTGTAGGCAAGAACTGAGTAGTATTATAGGAAAAGAAACATGAAAAATATCAGTGAACAAAAATAGGAATCACTCAAAAGTATTGTTCTATATTTTGGTATATTTACTACTAAGTCTTCAATATTTTTAACAATTATAGAACCATACTAAACATAATTCTATAAATCTGCTTTTCTTATTTAATAATGTATCATGAGTATCTTAACTTTTTAAATAAGTGTTTGTTATCCTAACTGTGAACACATAGTAATTCATTCAATCAAATACTTAGCTGATTCCAGTTATTTGCATGTATAAAACACTTTTATAGATGCCTTCACCCATTTGAGTATTTCTAAATTCAAATACAAAGATTAGTTTGTGGTTTGGGGAATTTTTTTCTTGTAGTGCTAGGGATTAAACCTAGGACCTTGAGTATGCTTGGCAAGCATTCTAACACTGTGCTATATACGGATTAGTTTTCTACACTTACATAAAACTTTATTTTAATTCTAAAATATCTAGAAATTAAGTTTATTAATGGTGGAATTTTGTTTGACACAGGCAATTAAATGTAAGCTAGCATATATTGAACCATGTAAAAGAACAACACACTGGTCTAAAAAAGCTAAAGAAAAATTTGAAGAGAAGACTCAAGATAAATTCATGACATGCTCAGTTATTAGTAAGTTATTTCATTTTTATTTGTTATGTAGTTATATATAATTTTAAATAATATTAATTCTGTATAACATTTGTCATGTTAGAATTCCCCATTTGTCTGTCAGTTTGCCATACTGTAGGGACTTGTGTGTTGCTTTGATACTGAAAGCCATGCCACCAGTATTCAGATACCAGGAGGGCCACCCATGGTGGACCAGTTTTAGCTGAGCTTCAAGACTAAGACAGGCTAAGGAGTAGGACTTGGCAACCCACTCCCAAAACAATTAGCCATTGAAAACTCTATGAAAAGCAAGAAATAGTGCTGGCAAGTGAGAACCCAGGTTAGTAGGCACTCAAAAGACAAATGGGGAAGACTTACCTTCTCAAAATAGGGTAAATCTTAATGACAGGAATGGAGCAAAGCCCCTGGGACCTCCATTTGCTGATATGGCACAACTCAAAATAAGAAGAAACAACTGTAAAGTCCCATTAATAATTGGAACATGGGAAGCTGGACTTTTTGAGGAAGAATGTGGCATAAGGATAGGAGGAAGACTGTTTAACAGCCTGCAATATGCAGATGACACAACTTTGCTTGCTGAAAATGAAGGGGATTTGAAACACTTGCTGTTGAAAATCAAAGAACACAGTCTTCAAGTATGGATTGCACCTCAACATCAAGAAAACAAAAATCCTTACAACTGGGTCAGTAAGCAACTTCATTATAAATAGAAAAAAGATTGAGGTTGTCCAGGATTTTATTCTACTTGGTTCAACAGTCAACATCCACAGAAGCAGCAATCAAGAAATCTGAAGACACATTGCATTGGGAAAAGCTCATGCAAAAGACCCGTTTAATGTTTTCAAGAGTAAAGATGTCACATTGAAGACAAAGATGCACCTGATTCATGCCATGGTATTTTCAGTCACATCATATGGTTGTGAAAGTTGGACAGTGAATAAAGGAGACAGGAGAATTGATGCTTTTGAATTATGATGCTAGAAACATATATTGAATGTACCATGGACTGTCAAAAGAACCAACAGATCAATCCTAGAAGAAGTGCAACCAGAGTGCTCCTTGGAAGCATGGACGGTTAGACTGTGTCTTGTGTTAGACTGTGTCTTATTATTTGGGACATGTTGTCAGGAGGGACCAATCCCTGGAGAAGGACATCATGTTTGAGAGAGTGGCAGGTCAGTGAAAAAAAGGATGACCCTCAATTAGATGGAATAACATAGTGTCTGCTTAAACATAAAAAAGATCGTGCGCATGTCAGTGTCAAGTTGTGTTTCATTCCGTTGTATGTAGGGTCCCTGTGAGTCCGGACCCAACTCAATGGCACTTAACAACATCATCATCTTACAATAAATTCAATATTCTATGAGTAGTAGTAGGGAAAGATAGCATTTATTGAAAATTAGATACAATGTGATTGTATCTATTATAGGCTCTAGAGTCAAAGTTAACACACAAGGCAAAAAGTACCATTAAAGACCAAGTCACTCTTAAGATGGCCATGGTGGCATGCACCTGTAATCCAGCTACTCTGGAGGCTGAGACAGAAGGATCACTTGAGCCCAGTAGTTCAAGGCCAGTGTGAGAAACTTGGCGAGACTCCATCTCAAAAAACAACCCAAAAGAGCTGGTGCATGCTTGCAATGGTGCATGCCTATAATCCCAGCAAATCAGGAGGCTGAGGCAAGGGGATCGTGAGTTTGAGGCCAGAAGCAGTCTGTGAAATTGGTGAGACTCTACCTCAAAATAGAAAGTGAAAAAGGGCTGAGAGTACAACTCAGTGGTGAAGCCCTTGGCTACCATGTGCAAGGCCCTGAGTTCAACCTCCCTGGGGCAAAAAACCTCCCTGGAGGGGCAAAAAAAGTCACCTTTGACATGGCTTCTTGAAAGCCCTAAAGATTGTATTCATTTTCATTTTTGCTAAGGCTGTAGCCCTGTCCTTAGCACACTGGATGCTAAGTTTTCATTTCCAAGTAAGGAAGTGGGGCATCACTGTAAATAGCTTTTGTTTGTTGTTTATTCTTTCATTTGTCCTAAGTGAATTCAGCTGTAGGCTTTTGGTATATTTTGAAAAAAGTTATTCTTTTTTTTTTTTTTTTTTTCTGGATCAGTTTGGGTCCAGAATACTGGCTCACCACTAGCCTACAATTTTCTAACACAACAAGTTTTGAAAATCAAAAGTTTAAATGGCAGAATCTGATCTGAATTGGCATGAGGGTATATAGAGTCTTTATCTCCTTTATGGTAAATATTCATACTTTCTATTTCAAGATAGTAATGTTTGTAGGCTGCTGCCCCATACTTCACTAGGACTATTAGAGAATATGCAGTTATATGTACCACATAGCTTTTTTCAACTTGAAGAATTCTGAATTCTTAAACATATGGTGCCAAGGTTTGGATAAGGGGATTGAGAACCTTGAGGTTTTTTGAATCAGGTATTTTGATCTGTTGTAAAACCACAACAAACACTGCCTGTGTTGGGCTCAATAAATGCTACTACAGGATACACAATATCATGTTTATTTGCTGTTGTTAGATGCTGTCAAGTCGGGTCTGACTCATAAAGACCCTATTTACAACAGAATGAAACACTCCCTGATGCTGTGCCATGCCCAGCACTAATGTCATTGCTTCTCTGCTATTCATAGGGTTTTCAATGGCTGATTGTTTTGAGATTACTTCAAGAGTGGGCTGCCAGATCCTTCTTCCATTTCTGCAGTTATAAGGATTGAACCCAGGGCCTTAGAAAGTATAAAGCAGCATTCTACCAATTGAGCTAAACCCCGGTTCCTCATGTTTACTTAGGATTGATTTATAGCATTATCGTTTTCTTTTTTCTTTTTTTTTAATTTATAAATGTTTGTTGGGTACAAAGTAGTAAGATTTTTGCCATATCCATTATGCAACTTTTCCTTTTGCATTCATCAACTTACATGTTTTTACATAACCGTATGTCCCATATATTGATAATAGTTGCATGATGTATTTTGAGATTTTTTTCCTCTCCCCTTTTCCCTTCGACTTTATTTCTACTCCCTCTTCCCCAATCTTCATGCCCACCCACGGGTCCCCTTCCCCCTTCTTTCAACTTTGCTTTTATTTTCCCTTCTTAGATACATATGAATGTTTATTTTTATGTGTCTTCATATGTATAGTTTTATTTAATTTATTGCTTTAAGTTAGAATTAGCTTCCACATATGAGTGAGAACACATGGTATTTCTCTTTTTGATACTGGATTAAATTGTTTAAGATGACATTCTCCAGTTCTATCCATTTTGCTGCAAATGACATTATTTCATTCTTCTTTATTGCTGAGTAATATTCCATTGTGTGTATATATGACAGTTTTTCAATCCACTCCTATGGTGATGGACATCTTGGTTGTTTCCATATCCTTGCAATTGTGAAGAGTGCTGTGTTAAATATGGATGTGCAGATGTCCCTGTTTTATAATGACTTATCTTTCTTTGGGTATATTCTCAGGAGTTGTGTAGCTGGGTCATATGGCAGTTCTCTTCTTAGTTTTCTGAGGTACTTCCATATTGATTTTCAAAGTGGCTGAACTAATTTACACTCCGACCAGCAGTATATAAAGATTTCCTTTTTCTCTACATCCTCTCTAGCATTTGTCATTATTTATCTTATTAATTTTGGCCTTATCAGAGTGAGATGGAATCTCAGTATTTCTTTGATTTGCATTTCCCTAATAGCTAGGGATATTGAGCATTTCTCCATGGGTTTCTTGGCCATTCATGCTTCTTCATTTAAGAAGTGTCTGTTTAATTCCATTGCCCATTTATTTATTGAGTTATTTGTTGTCTTAGTGTTTGCTTTCTTAAGTTCTTTGTGTATTCTAGAAATTAGTCCTCTGTCAGATGTATAGGATGCAAAGATTTTCTCGCATTCTGTAGGCTCTCCCTTTATTCTGTTGATTATTTCCTTTGCTGTACAGAAGAGTTTTAGTTTCATGTAATCCCATTTGTTGATTCGTGGTGCAGTTTCCTGGGCAATTGGAGTCTTGCTGAGGAAATACTTGACCATGCCTATGTATTGGAGCATATTCCCTATCTTTTGTTCTAGTAGCTTTAAGGTTTCTGATTTAATGTTGACACTCAGACAGAGATATACAGAGATACAGATCTATTTTCAGTCTTCTGCGGGTGGATGTCCCGTTTTCCTAGCACTGTTTGTTAAAGAGGCTGTCTTTTCTCCATTGAATGTTCTTAGCCCCTTTGTCAGAAATCAGGTGGCTGTAGTTGCATGGGTGTATCTCTGGGTCTTCAGTTCTGTTCCATTGATCTTCAAGCCTATTTTTGTGCCAGTACCAAGCTGGTTTTGTTACTATTGCCCTGTAGTATAGTTTGAAGCCAGGTATTTTTATCCCTCTTGCACGGTTTTTGCTGCTAAGGATCGTTTTTTCTACACACAGTCTTTTTTTGCTTTCATATGAATTTTAGGATTGTTTTTTCTATTTCTGCCAAGTCTGTCATTGTTATTTTGGTGGGAATTGCATTAAATCTGTAAATGCTTTGGCTACTATAGCCATTCGCACAATATTCTCCCAATTCATGAGCAAGGGAAGCCCTTCCATCTTCTAGTATCTTCTGCTATTTTCTTTCTTTAATGTTCTGAAGTTTTTCATTTAGGATCTTTGGTTAGATTGACTTCTAGATATTTGATTTTTTGGTGTCTTTTTGTGAATGGGATTATTATCTTGATTTCCTTCTCTTCTTGTTCACTATTGGTGTAAAGGAAAGCTACTGATTTTTGAGTGTTAATTTTGTATCCTGCTACTTAAAGGAGAAGGACCTGGTAACCCCCTCCCAAAGATCAATCTGCCATTGAAAACCCTATGAACAGCAAAGAAGCACTGACAATAGTGTTTCCCCTGTTGTACTCAGGGTTGCTATGAGTCGGATACCGACTCAATGGCACCTAACAACAACTTTACTGAAAGAGCCAATTAGCTCTAAGAGGTTTCTAATAGAATTTTTGAGGTGTTTTAGGTAAAGAATCAGGCCATCTGTGAATAAGGATAATTTGACCTCTTCCTTTAATTCCTTTCTTTTGGCTGATTGCTTTGGGTAGGACTTCACTCACAATATTGATGAAGAAAGAGAAAGTGGACATCCTTTTCTTGTTCCTGATCTTAGAGGGAATGGTTTCAGCTTTTCCCCATTTAATATGATGTTGGCTGTGGGTTTGTCATCAGTGGCCTTTATGACATTAAGTTCCTTCTATTCCTAGTTTCTTGAGTATTTTAAACATGAAATGGTGTTGCACTTTGTCAAAGGCCTTCTCAGCATCAATTGAGATAATCATGTTGTTTCTGTCTGTAAGTCTGTTGATATGTTTAATTACATTAATTACTTTTCATATGTTGAACCAGCCTTGCATCTGTGGAATGAAGTGCACCTTATTGTGGTGTCTGATCTTTTCTATGTGTTGCTGAATTCAATTTGCCAGAATTTTGTGGAAGATTTTTGCATCAGTATTCATCAGGGAGGTTGGTCTATAGTTCTCTTTCTTTGAAGAGTCCTTGTCTGTTTTTGGAATCAGAGTAATACTGGCTTTGTGGAATGAATTTGGAAGTGTCTCTTCTTTTTGTTTTATGAAATAATTTGAGGAGAATAGGTATTAACTCTTCTTTGAATATCTGGTAGAATTCAGCTACAAACCCATTGGGTCCTGGACTTTTCTTTGTTGGGAGATTTTTTTTTAATTACTGTCTCTAATTCGGTGAATGTGATGGGTCTGTTTAATTTGCTTGTGTCTTCTAGGCTTAATTTTAGTAATTCAGGTGTGTTAAGGGAACTTAAACATTTCTTCTGTATTTTCTATTTTGGAGGAGTACAGTTTCTCAAAGTTGTCCATGATGATCTGGATTTCATTGGTATCTATTATCATCTCTGATTTTTTAAATTTGTGCCTTTTCTTTCTTTTTGTAAGTCTGCCTAAGGGTGTGTCAAATTTTGTTGATCTTTTCCAAGAACTGGTTCTTCATTTCATTACTCCTTTGTATTGTCTTTTTTGTCTCTAAGTCATAAATTTCTGCCTTGATCTTGATGATGTCTTTTTGTGTACCCATTTGGGATTGGCTAGTTGTTGGCCTTCTCGTGCCTTAAGGTTTGTCATTAACTTCCTGATGAAGGCATTCATGGCTATGAGCTTCCCTCTTAGAACTGCCTTTGCCGTATCCCATAAATTTTGGTAGAATGTGTTTTTCATTCTCATTAGATTGCAGAAACTTTTAAATTTCTCCTCTAATTTCTTCAGTGACCCATTGACCATTCATAAATGTGTTATTTAGTCTCCATAAATTTGTAACATTATTGAGATTTTTCTTGCTTTTGAGTTCTAGTTTTATATCATTGTGATCTCATAAGGTATAGGGGATGATTTCAATTTTTTGTATTTGTTGAGGCCACTTTTGTGGTCTATTTAGAAAAAGTTCCACGTAGTGCTGAGAAGACTGTGTATTCGGGAATAGAAGACCCAGATATACCTCAACACACCTATAGCCACCTTATTTTTGACAAAGGAGCAAAGCAAGTAAACTGGAAAAAGGACAGCCTCTTCAACAAATGGTGCTGGGAAACATGGTCATCCACATGCAGAAAAATGAAGGTGGATCCGCATCTCTCAATATACACGAGAGTTAACTCAAATGGATAAAAGATCTCAACATAAAACCAGAAACTTTAAAACTCACAGAAGGCAAGATAGGCAATACACTCCATCATATAGGCATTGGAAAAGATTTCCTTAATAAGACCCCAATTG
>VMDO01019830.1:0-16488 GCA_007922755.1 Pedetes capensis
GTGCTTCTCTGCTGTTCATAGCGTTTTCAATGGCAGATTGAGTTTTGGGAGGGGGTTGCCAGGTCCTTCTCCCAAGCCTACAGCTTCTGGTGTTCCCAAACGGTCTCCCATCCAGGTACTAACCTGGCCCGACACTGCTTAGCTTCCGAGATCTGACGGGATAGGATGCCCCAGGGCTACAGCTGCAGGCTTACATATATTATATTTTCTAAATTTGAAACTTTAGTAATTACCAGGTATGAGAGATGATAGATGTAGCTATAAAATGGTGGTATTAGAAGCATCTTTTTGGAGATGGAACCATACCTATTTGCAGTAGTTGCTACACAATGTATCATGACTTGGAACTACACACACTTCACATCTTTGTTATTTTTTGGTTTTAATATTATACCAAGGTTAAAGAATATGCAACCAGAGGGGAAACCAAGTGAACGTTACACAGGACCTCTCATACTATTTTCGCAACTTGTTATCAATCTTTAAATAATTTGAGAGAAAAAGTTTCAAACCCTTGTCATTTAAAAAGTTGTGCAATGGAAGATTATCATTGGAGATGGGACAACTTTACTCTGATGTTATAGTCAGATTTATATTCACTTTATATAATAAAGTGCTATTCTACATAATGATAAACACTGTATTTGAATTTCTTTAACTAAAGATCATAATTCTTTATGATGTCAATATGTTCTTCAAAATTAGTTGACAGGTTTACAGTAATGATTATCAACTCTAACATATTTCTAGTAGAAATTTCTGTGTATAGTTACATGTAAGTACTGTTACTCCCATGGTGCAGGAGATAAAAATAAATTTAGATAAGCTAGAAAAAGTCCTATGGCTGGGATTTAGCTCAGTTGAAAGAGCACTGCTCTGCAGTCTTTGAGGTCCCAGGTTCAATTCCCAGCACTGCAAAAATGGGAGAAGGATATGGCAATCCCAAAACAATCAGCCATTGAAAACCCTATGAAGGTCTCTATGACTGGGACACTACTGGATGGCACCTAATGTGGAAGAAAAGAAATTCCCAGAAGTCATTCTGTGTTTAACAGGTAAAGCTAGAATTGGAATGCAGAACTTTCTTATTTCAAATTCTTAGTAATTAATCATTTTGTGCTATTCTTACATGTAGTGGTGAATGTTTTTAATTCTTAAAAGTAATTCTCAATGTTTCTTGAAATAACTACATATTAAACAATTTTAAATATTCTTTGTTAAAAAGAAATGTGACTCTTTTGCATTACTGTTATAATTTAGTCTTCAGCTGAGTTCCCTAAATCCACCACATTATTTTATTTCTCTAAGATTTTTCTAATATTATCATTCCTGCTGGTAAAATTACTTTTTTATTTCTGACAAGTTTCTTTCCATATTCTGCCTTTTCTGTGTCTGTGAGGTCCTTGTAACAGGTACAAATTTTCAATGTTGCTCAAATTGTGTTATAATTCATTTCTTTACATGTCCTCTATGTTAGAAGGTAAATTCCTTTCAGGATGGAATTACTTCCCATTCAAGTTTGTAGGATCAGAAAATAGCAGATGGTATGTAGCTATAAAGATGCTGAATAACTAAGTGATCATTATCTACTCAAACTACTAATATCAATAGCAGTGCCTCTTCTGACTTGTTATCAATCAATTTTACATAACACATATCATCCCTAGCTTCCTCATGCTTTTATGCATTATTGGATTGGGGGACTCTGGTTATTTGCCTGAATTAACTATTATGTATCTTATCACATTCATGGTGCCTTTTTTTATGTGCTTCCAAGGTGAAATTTCATTATTTCAAAGTCATCTTTTTAAAATATCAGCAACTACAATTTCCTCACTATTTAAGGCCTCAATAAATACACATATAACATTAAACAAATGTATTATGAACCTGTCATTTACTTAAATAGGATAATAAATATAATTCCAAGCCATTTATTGTTCCATTTTATAAGAATGTATACACATGACTTTATTAATATTTTCCTCTAAGTTATGTAAAGCAAGAATATAATGAATTTTCACTGGTCCATAGCTTAGCAAAAATTTAGTTCATATATAAACAGAAAGAGATTTTGAGGAGGAGAAGAAGCAGAAGATGAAGAAGAAAGGTAAACAAAATTTTATAAGGGATATATCATAACTGAACAATATATGTTGGATCTCATAAGGACCATTACCAATTTTTGATACTATATAGCAATCTATTTTCATTTCTATGGCAGTATGTTAACTAAAATTTTAGAGAATAAAAGGTTTTTAAAATGAGTCCTCAATCTATCTTGATATTTGGCTGTCTATATCTATCATCTGTTTAATCTATCACTTACAAGTATGTAAATGAAAGCAGAATACACACTTTCATGAATATAGAAATCCCCAAATATCTAGATAATTGCAGGCCAATAGGGTGACCAAAATATTCTCAGAACCACTCCGAGCATTAATGCTCATCAGTTTCTCTGTAAGTTCTACAATAATGCCACTTAATCATATGGAAAGTTGCTATTTCCAAAGTGATTAAGATGTTCATTGAACATAGCAATACAAGGACTGAAAAAATAAGCAAGATGTGTTTCAAATAAACATCATACTTAAAGAAACTTTTTCATTAAGGTAGATCTGCATTCTTATGATTTCAAAACAAAATACCCATACATAATCATTGAGAGTTATGTTTATAAAATAAAGAGTCTGATATTCAAAGTCACTTCTATCATCTCTGCAAAATAAATAAGATGTCTGCTTTAATTTCTTCTCTACAGCTTTTTTTATTTACCTATTTCTCAAGTCATTTTATACTAACATTAATCCATAGAATGACTCTTCCATTTGGAGAAAATTCTTATATGCCAGTCACAGTGAAATAAGCATGTGATATGTATCAGTAATTCAGTATCTAAAAAAACATATCATGTAAAACATTTCTACATAAATGTGTCATTGCTTTAAACATAGATTTTAGTAAGAGTTTCTGTTAAATAAAGGAATATTAATAAGAGTTTCTGTTAAATAAAGAAATATAAGGTACTGTAATATTCTTATGACCCTACTTTACCTCCTGGGCTTGTGATGATTTTTAATACTGCACAGAGCTATTTAAGAGATTATGTTATTTTATGCTTTTTCTAAAAGTCCATAATAAAGCTTATCTTGCTTTCTAGATTCTATATCATGCCAGATGGTGTCTTCACAGTAATATGTTCTTAAATTGGATAATTACTTTAATAGCCTAGGCAAAGTAACACTGTTTTGAATGGCTGCACACTGTAATGAACCTTAAACTTTCTTGTATGGTAAATATTATTAACATGAAGCAATTTTGAACCTATTCTATGATCTCTACCGATGCCTGAGTTTCACCATCTGGTGAAATTTCTTTTGGGGTAGAATTCTTTCTGTAGAATATCACAGAAAAGATACAGGAGAATTTCACCTCAACTCTGTGTCTAGAGCCATTTACAACATCAAAGTTAAAGATACACAAACCAAATGTGATCATTCTTATTTTTGAATATACTTTAGTAGCATTAAATAATGCCATTAAATGACCTTCAGAATACCTATTTAACCATTTCATATGTCAGTATTGAGTTTACATTGTTGTAAGTATTAATTACAAAGAAGAATTTAAATCATTGCAGTTACAGGCAAAAACGCATTACTTAAGTACAGACAGGATGGCTAAGACAGCAGTTGTGAGCCTGCATTTATTTAAATGCAAGGACTTTTTATGTGTAATTGATTTTTGAACATTTGACTTTTTTCTCAGATCATATTAAGAATCATGGACTAAAGTAACCATTTTTCACTATTTAAGGAAATCTTCATTTTTGCTGCCAATATCTCACTTTGTTCTTAACATAGTAAAATATGTATATAATTATAAGCATATTAATAAATGGGAACATGAGTTTCTTTGTCATCTTATATGTAATATGATAGATTCTTTTCACCAGTTCCTGGGATGTATAGAAGCAAAGCAAAAATCTTGTGTGAATTTATAATATCTCCCTTCTCCCTAATCTCCTTTTCTTTTCTCTCTTTTTAATTTTATTTTTTAATTATACAAAAATAGATTTTGTTATGATATTTTCATACATATATGTAATTGTACTTTGCTCATATTCAAGCCCCATTACCTTTTCTTGCCACCTCCACTGATCTCCTCCATCACCATAAATAGTTCCCCATCTACTTTCAGGTTTCATATACATTTTTTAATATAAAGTCTAGCTTCTGCATATGAGAGGAAACATATGATATCTGTCTTTCTGAATCTGGCTCATTTCACTTAACATTATAATCTCCAGTTCCATCCATTTCTCTGAAAATGATGTAATTTTATTATTCTTTATCCATTCATCTGTTGATGGACTAACCTGTTGTGAATAGTGCTGCCATCAATGGATGTACAGGCATCTCTGTAGGATGCTGACTTAGATTCCTTTGGATATAGACTCAAGAATGGCATAGGTGGTTCAAATGGTAGTTCCATTTTTAGATTTTTGATAAACTTTATACTGATTTTCACAGTGGCTGCACTAATTTACGTTCCTGAAAGCAGTATATAAGGATTCTTTTTTCTCTGCATCCTCACTAGCACTGTTGTTGGTGGTTTTATTAATGATAGCCATTCTGTGATTAAGAACCTCAATGTAGTTTTGATTGGTATTTTCCTGATGGCTAAGGATGTTGAACAATTTTCCATATCTTTGATGTTCATTAGTTTTTTTATTTTTAAGAACTGTCTGTTTAATTTATGTACCCATTTATTGATTGGATGATTAGCACTTTTTGTTTAATTTACTGAGTTCTTTATATATTCCAGATTTTAATTCCCTGTCTGATTGTAGCTGGAGATGATTTTCTCACATTCTGTAAGCTGTAGCATCACTGTGTTGTTTCCTTTCCTGTGCAGAAGCTTTTTAATTTGATGCCATCTCATTTATCAAGTCTTACTTTAAGATCTTTGATCCATTTTTTATTGATTTCTAATTTTTTTTTCTGTACTGGCAGTTGAACCAGGATTCTAGACACACTAGGCAAGCATTGCACCACTGAGCCACATACTAAGCCCCTTTATTATTTCTCTTTTTAAATTTTGAGACAGGGTCTTGCTAAGTTGCACCAGTTGCCTCAGGCTTCAAACTCACGATCTTCCATCAGCCTCCCAAGTTGCTGTGATTATAGTTACCACTTATTGAAAAGGCTGTCTTTTCTCCAATGTATGTTTTTCGGCATATTTATTGAAAGTCAGGTGGCAGTAGTTGCATGGGTTTATTCTGAGTCATTTATTCTAGTCCATGGGCATATTACCTGTTTCCATCTTGTTTTCTTTAGAAAAAAATCTGTCTTTGCCAAATTAGGGCTTGGGCATCTGCTATTCATGTAAAAACTAAGTGACATGAGGCACACAGGTGCCCTAAAAGGATCTTAACTAGCTTATTTTGGAAAGACAGAGCAGGGTTACTGCTGAGAGTAACAACAATAACATCAAACAACAATAATAACAACAAATAAATCTAAAAGAAAGTTGACATAGAGAAAAGTAACAACATTCAAACTAAGTGGAATAAATTTTAGGAAATTTGGAGATAAGTGGAAAAATTCAGGTAAGGGCAACACAAGAAACATCTTGAGAAAGAAACACACAAAATTCATTTTATGAACCTTAGAGTGGCGTATGAACATGATTCCCTTTTATTATTTTTAGCAAACCTCAGTGAGGAGTTATTCAAATTATTTCTTGATTTGCAATTGTTTTGTCTTTATAACACTGTGTGGATGGTATGTATACAGTGTTTTGGGATTTTTGTGCTATAACTTTAGAGGAGTTATGATATGATTTCCATATAGTTTTCCAAAGAATCCTATCCTACGGAGGGAAGAGATCAGGTGAAGGAGTACAAATGGGTTTTGACATACAAAGATGTTTAAGTTCAAAGAAACTTATGTTGTACTTTGAAAATGTCGTATATCTCAAATGTAATTAATACACCTAACCTACCACACATTATAGCTTAAAAATGCTGAACACTGTGAATGTCTGTCCATTTATTCCTGTGATCTCATGGCTGATCATGAGATGTGACTCATTTCTATAACTAGCACTGTGAAAGTTTATCATACCATATATAATTATCCTGGGAAAAGATAAAAATTCAGAATTCTAAAATCACTTTTTACTGAATGCCTATTGCTTTCACACCATTGTTAAGTCAAAAAAATCATAAATTAATCCATTGGAATTTTGGGATCATTTGTGACCCTTATTAATGTATAAAGTAAATCTGATAATTAATAATTATTTGAAAATAATTATTTCTTCTCCAATTATACTTGTTATATCATTAAATATTTTACATATGTGTACGAGCACATACCCATGCACCTGCACACAAATACACAGTCACAGACATGGACATACACATACACACACATACACACTCAGGTCAACTTCTAACTCACTCTACTGAGTAAGCATTTGTCTTGTCTACTGTTAAAATGGCCTGCAACCATACCCTTGTGTCATCTGATTCCATAAGATCTTGGAAGCTAAGCAGGGTCAGACATGGTTAGTACATGGATGGGAGACCACCTGGGAACACCAGGTGCTGTAGGCTTGAGGGAAGCACTGGGAGCCCACTCCCAAAAAACTATCAGCCATTGAAAACACTATGAATAGCAGAGAAGTGCTGAAAATAGTGTTTTACCTATTGTACATAGATTCACTATAAGTTGGACACTGACTCAGCAGCACCTAACAACACAACAGCTGTTAAAATATGAGTAACTAAAAAGTTAATGATTCCAATCCTTACACCATGTAAGTATTCAATAGTTATGTTTTGAAATTATAATACCCTTAGTTCACAATTGAGATCATTATTCTATTCTGCCACTTTTTTACTGAACCCTACAAGATAGAAATAATGAGCACTATTCTGCCATCAAGAATAAAACAGAAATTAGTCTAATCATTACTACATTGCAAATTTTTTATGCTGTATACTCTTTTGCTGCTTGTAATTTTTAATGATGAGTGGCTCATAAGCAATGAAGAATTGTTGAACAATTACATTGATCGATCATTCATATTATATAACATTGAAATAAAATAAAATGATTAATATATTTATATTAATTAACTTATTAATTAATCATTATAAATGATTAATAAATTATATTAAAATATGATTTGGAAAAAATAAAATATAAGGCAATATTTATAGCATCATAGCAAACATATAAAATATTCAGGAAAAACATGGACAAGGTACTACCAAATATCAATAGTCATGAACATTGGTAAATTCTGATTGTAGTTATATTCTTCAGTTAAATGTTTAGTTATTCCAAAGTCATAATACTTCCTTGGATTTTTGTTGTTGTTGTTGTTAGGTACTGTCGAGTTGGTAATGCTTTCTGATATTTTTATCAGTAAAGTAATTTAAATTTAACATAGCTCACTATTTGTAAATTACTGAGATTTGATAGGAATAATAGAATTTTGATGGGGTTATCCACAAAATTGTTACTCTTGTACACATTATTCATGCTGACATGAAAGAATGTGTATTTGCTTAAATATAATTGTTCATTAAACATGTATTTTTTCGATACCTGTTAGGTGCAGGAACCTGTATGAGGCAAACCAAACTACCATATAAAAATCTTCCAATTATTTATCAGTCCAAATCCAGTATATACCCAATGTTTCTTTTATAAGCTTTATTAAATATTTATCAAAACACTTATAAAATATTGATATACTTATAGAAACATTTCAGGATATGACATAATTACATTTTAAATTACATTGCACTTATATCATTTACTTTTTTTTTCAGTACTTGGAATCAAACTCAGGGCCTCATACATTGCCAAGCAAGTGCTCCACCACTGTGTTATATCAAAAAATCCCTGAATTTATTCTTCTTGTAGTCAGTGTAAAGAACTATAAAACTCAGGGTAAAATTTCGGCATATTTCCAGAGGAGAGGTGAACACTAATTTTACATTAACTGAGCACACTGATATTCATCAACTATGCCTGTGTCACCCACTCAATAATATGTTCTCCAGGTTACACTGGTTCTATATGTCCCACACAGTCAGTTTTGCAAAGCATTAGCATTAGAGACCTCAAGCTATTTGAATCCCAAGGACTAGAAGAACTACTATAAAGACTGTTGCTATGTTGCTACAAAAATGTCCAAAGTTTTCATTAGTCAAAGCTTTAGTGGCACAGAATATTTAGTAGGTTTTTAATCTAGCCACCAGTCTTTTATCGAAGAAACTTAAAGCCAGAGAGAAGCATTTTCTGATTTTGGCATCTCCCAAAACTCATGCATCAATATTTATTTCATTTTAGTATGAAGAAAGTGTAAAGGAAAGCAAGTAATGTAATGCCATATCTTCTACTTTTATTCACCCATGATTTATCTTTCTCATAAAGGAACATTTACTTGGGTTAAAGTTGAATATACTTTATAACTTTTAGCACTCATCCTTAACATTACAGCCCTCAACCTGATCTTCACATTCACATTCCTATGAATGGCTTTGTTAATACTTTTGATTGATGATAGTTTACTGAGTGTACCTTATCAGTCATTTAGATCAATTTAGAAGTAGCAAAAGTCACATTTAAAAATAAGCAATGCCAGCATTTTTACTAAACAAGTTTAAATGTGTCTTAGTATACTAAATATGGTAGCAATAATAAAATCTTAGTAATATAGCTCCACTCTATCAATAAATAGTAATGCATATTTAGTAATTTACAAGCATTAAAATGAAGGCATTTAAATGCTGGCAGCAAGGAAAGAAGGGACACATGTGCATGTAATTTGTTTCTGCTGATTTGAGATTGTCAAAGGGATAAAGATGAACAGTAAATAATGTAGGAAGAATACATCTGGATAATTTTTATATGTTAATTCAGACTAGGCAACCATTCAAAGCAGATAAACTACTTTCCAACATGATTTAGCAATTAGGCACCTGATGGAGTATGAGTAATTCTAGTTAATCAGAAATGTTTAAAAGTAAAACATTAAAATACAGTGAAGTGATTTATTGTAACTGATAAAGATTAAATCCATTTCATCTCTGCACAAATGTTTCTAAACAAAATCTTATTGCTTAGCCTGTTCCTTGGTAAACATCTGCATACTGCTAAAAATGCCTAAAATAACCTTATGCAATTCCCCATGTGTATTGGCTTTAATATGCAATAACCCACATAGACATTTAATTTCCATCTGAAAAGATGCATTATTTCCTCTTTTGCATTAAGGTCAATTTTTCATTGCCTTGTACTTAATATGCATTTTATATAATTGGAAAAGGAAGAATAACAATAAAAAAGTTCATATTCAATACTTGCTTTTTAGAGATCATACATTTCATATAATATATGGAAAAAGTAAATATTTTCATTATCTAGGATGTGTAGTGGTTGCCCTGTAATATAACTCATGCTTTTTATTTTCTTTCAAAATATTATTCAAAATTAAAAATTGTATATGAAGATTTTACATTGGTATATGACACATAATTACTATTTAAGGAGCATCTGATCTAGATGGGAAAATAGCACAAAACAGTGACTATATAGATAATGATCATTAATGTTCTGTACTTAACCTACTATCATTGAAAGAGGGAGAGTTTTATAGTGGTGTTTTTTTAAGACATTTCATCTGAATGTCTGTATAATGATGAGACTTGACAGATACTTATATCAATTAAATTTAAGCTGCAAAAAAACAAGCTTCAGTATGGCTATATTAAATAAATATGTTAGTTGTTAGGTGCTGCCAAGTCAAGATCTAGTTATGCATAATGTCCAGACAGAGTACAGAATACTGGCTTTTCCAGGAATGGTTCCAAAACAACATCTAGAGTAGCTCATGAGGAAAATAGCTATCCCAGCCACAATTTAAAAGACAGGAGACTAAGAAGCAGTATCTCAACTGCTGTGACAGTGCTATACCATCTCATAACTTTAAAAAAAATGTGAATAGAGTGATATCGGCAAGAGTACAGAATGAATAATGCCAGCACTTGATTCTAGACTGTTACAATACTGAGAACGGCTACATTTACATGAACAAGTAGAGCAATTTTGCTTTACCCGTGTCAAGCCTTTCCAAGCCAGCAGAACTCAGCACCAGCAGAGATTGCCTTGGATAACACCTTCTCATTCTGGGGAATGACAAAGTGGAACCTGCACCTCACACCGCAGCCCACCAGCTTGGTACCTCAGGGTTGCTTTCTGTCTTGCTTCACACAGAACACTGGCAAAGATAACATAAAATCAAGGACAAACATTGTGGCCAGAAAAGCTCTGGAAGACTGAGGGTACTGAGGCCTGAAATGTATCCATCAGGAGAGAAGGAAAGGAGTAGAGCATGACTCAGACATTTTTGTCTTTCTGTGCACTGCCCAAGGAAAATAGTTTCTATTATGTCTCACTCCAATGCTGATGGAATCCTCAGAACACAGAAGCAGCTGAGGAGAAATAAGAAGGGGCAGGAAGCTACTGCATATGGCACAGCTCAAAGACAGTGGTAGAGGGCATAGGGCTTGAAACTTCCCCACATAGAAGGAGATAGTAGAGCGGATTATGCTTCTAGCACCCTGGCCCAGAGTAGAGTAGTCAAATGAGAGACGGAGTAAGATTTTATGAGCTCCAGAAAAAAAAAAAAAAAACAAAAAGAGCAGATGCCCTCTCATTAGGAAATTTCATGCACAATTTATAAGAAAATACATCTGTCAAAGAGATTTGAGAGGCTTCTAGAATCTCTGGATGGACTGATTGGTGAAGATCTTTCTCTCCTGAGGTCAGTCTATAAAGACTAGGAGAGGAGAACGTCTCTTCAAATACACATATACCAATGTAAAGCTAGCCTGAGGATGTAGCACTGTGGCACCCTATCCCGTCAGATCTCCAAAGATAAGCAGGGTCAGGCCTGGTTAGTACTTGGATGGGAGACTGCCTGGTAACACCAGGTGCTATAGGCTTGGGAGACGGACCCAGCAACCCACTCCCCAAAATCAATCCACCATTGAAAACCCTATGAACAGCAGAGAAGCACTGACAGTAGTATTTCCCCTGTTGTAGGTAGGGTCACTATGAGTTGGATCCCCACACAATGGCACCTACCAACAACAACAACAATGCAAAGATAGAAAGAACAACAACAAAAATCAAACCCAATCATGCATAACCCAACCAAAAGATCAAAGTGAATATCTATTAAAAACCCTAAAGGAATATATGAATTGCCTGATACAACAAAATTATTGTTTTAAAGAAGACTGGTGATTTACAAGAGAACCGAATGACATAAGATGATACAGAAACAAATTGAGAATACAAAAGAAGAGACAGAAACTATTTAAAAATCAATCGGAAATACTGGTGCTGAAGAATACACTCACTGGGCTGAAAAATTCAGTAGAGTGGTTCAACAGAGGACTTAATCAAACAAAAGAAAGAACTAGTGCTTATTTAAAGACAGGTAAATTGAATCCATACTGTTTGTTGTTGTTGTTGTTGTTGTTAGGTGCTGTTGAGTCGAGTCTGACTCATAGTGACCCTCATAGGGTTTTCAATGGTTGTTTCGGGATAGCCTTGGGAGTGGGTTGCCACGTCCTTCTCCCATTTTGCGGTGCTGGGAATCAAACTCGGGACTTCATAGACTGTAGAGCAGCGCTCTACCAACTGAGCTAAATCCCAGCCCTCCATATTGTCAGGGGAACAAAAAGAAAAACAGATGAGTAAGATTGAAGAAAGCCAAAGGGAATTATAAGATAATCAGTGGAATTCGCAGGAAAAAAAAATGACGGCAGACAAGAAAAGAGTGAGATGACATATTCAAATAACTTAAAGAAAGCAATTACCAACTAAGAATACCACATTCAGTAAAATCTCCATTCAAAATTAAAGTAGAAATAAAAGCTTGCACAGATAAAGTCTGAAGGAGATGATCATCATCAGATCTGATTTATGAAAAATGCTATAGTTAGTGCATCAAGTTGAAATGAGAGACACTGAACAACAAAACAAAAACATACAAAATAGCAAATTCTGCTTTCTCTTTCAGTACTGAGGGTTAAAACTAGCACCTCACACATGCTAGGCAAGTGCTCCACAACTGGGCTGTATTCTTAGCCCAGACAAAAATATATGAAAGGCTAAAATTCACTGATAAATACAAAATACTATAATCTTCTAACTCAAACAAATAAAAATGAAATACAACATATTAAAATGCATAGATTTCAGCAAAAGTACTAACAGGAATGTTTACATCTGTCTACATTTTTAAAAAGAGTTCTAAAATAAACAACCTAACGTTACACCTCAAGAAACTAGAAAAAGTAGAAATCAATAAGACTAAAATTATAGGAAGGAGGGATATGGTAAAATTGTGGTATATTTATAAACAAATTAAATCATAGAAAAATCAGTAAATCCAAGAGGTCTAATTTGAATGGCTAAATAAAATTGATAAAACTTTACCAAGACTTAAAAAATGCAGGAGAAAATTCAAATAAAATAGAAACCAACACAGGGAACATTACAAATGATGCCGCAGAACTAAAATTGATCACAAAAGAATACTATGAATAACTTTATGGGGACAAATTAGGTAACCTCAAACAAATATATGCGTTCCTCTGCCAACAGCAGCAATAAACATAAAAACCTAGCAAGACTGAATAATAAAGAAATAGAAAATCTGATGGCTGGAGTTTCACTTAGTTGGTAAAGTCCTGCTCTACACACTCTGAAGCCCTGGGTTCCATCTCCAGCATCAAAAAGTTAGGAGAATGACCTGACAACTCACTCTTGAAACAATCCCGAAACAATCAGCCACTGAAAACTTTATGAACAGCAGAAAAGCACTGACATAGTGCCACAACTGAACAGCCCCTAGCAACAATTCTGGGGTTTAGCTCATTTGGTAGTGTTGCTCCACACTTTCTGAGGACCCAGGATTGATCCATAGCACCAGAAAAATGAGTGAAGTAGGTGGTAGTCCACTCCAGAAACAATCATCCCTTGAAAACCCTAAGTCACTATGAATCAGACAATGACTTGATTGAACCTAACAATAACAACAAGAACAGAAATTCTGAGCATATCAATAATGAATAAGGAGATTGACTCTTCAATCAAAAGCCTCCCAACAAAGAAAATTTCAAGAATAGATGATTTCATGATGCATTATATGGAATATCAAAAGAGTTCCATCCATTCTCAAACTCTTCTAAAAACTTGATAAAGAGGGAACCATTTCAAATTTATTTTATGAGGCCACAATTATCTTAATGCATAAGCCTGACAAAGACACTATAAAAAATGTACTTATAATATGATATTCATGATGAACACAAATCCAGACATCCTAACAAAATATTATCAAATTGAATTAAACATCACAATAAATGGATCATACATCATAACCAAGCATAAGTTGTCTGTGGGATGCAAGCCTGGTTCAACATACACATATCAATTAATGTGACACACTACATTAACAAGATATATTTAAAAAGTGAGGATCTCAATAAATGAAGAAAAGATTATTTGACAAAATTCACATCCATCATGATTAAAAAAATTCAACAAAGTAGGTATTAACAGATGTACCTGAATGTAATAAAAGACATATAGGACAACATATACCTTACATCAAACTCAATGGTGAAAAAACTGCAAGCCTTTCCTTTAAAATCAGGAAAATAGCAAGGATGCCTATTTTTGCTGCTTCTATTTAATGCTATAATTAAACTCATAGCCAAAGCATTTAGGAAAACAAAATATAAATTGAAAAAGCACAAGTAAAATCACCTCTATTTGCAGGTAACATAATCATCCTTGTAGATTATAAGGATTCCCCAGTAATAATGTTAGAACAAATAGACAAATATGGCAAAGTAACAAGATACAAAAGTCAATATAGAAATCAATTGTATTTGTATACATTAACAATGAATTACATAAGTTGGAAATTAATAAAAGAAAAATACCTAAAGCAATAACAAAAAGTTAACTTCTTAGAAACAACATTAGCTGCTGGAGTGACAGACTTGTACATTAAAAACAACACGTTGTTGTTAGTTGCCATTGAGAGACCCTTGCAGGGTTTGCAATGGGTGATTGTTTCAGGATTGCCTGGGGAGTGGATTGCCAAGTCCTTATCCCATTTTTTTGGTGCTGGGAATGAAACCCAGGACCTCAGAGACTGCAGAGTGGCACTTTACCAACTGAGCTAAATCCTAGCCCCCCAAAACAACATAGCTTTGATTATATAAAGATAACACAAATGGGAAAATAGTCCATGTTTATGTATTACAAAATTCAATATCATTAAAACACCCATACTACTCAATAATATCAATAAATCCAATGCAAGCCCTATTAAAATTCTAATGCGCTTTTTACATAAATGTATAAAAATAATCCTAAAGGTCATATGGATTCACAGAAAACCCCAAATTGACACATCAATTTTGAAGGAAAAGAATAAAGCTAAAGACATCACAATTCCTGATTTTGAAATATATATTAAAACTATAATACTCAAAACAATTTGGTAATGGCATAAAAGCAGGAATAAAAACCAACAGAAAAGAATAGACAGTTTCATAAATAAGTCCACACATATAGGGTCAAACATTCAACCATATGATCTAACAATTCCACTTCTGGGTATATGTCCAAGTTTTTATTTTTAATTAATTTCTTAATCAGGTACAGAAAGACATATACTACATTATCTCACTTATATGTGGAATCTAAAATATTGACCTCATAGAAGTATAGAGTAGAATAGTGACTACCAGAGACTGGTCAAGATGGTAGGGAAGAGAGAAAATAGGGAGATGTCAGTGAACAGGCACAATATGGCCAGTAGATAAGAGGAAAAAGTTCTGGTAGCCTATGTCAAAGAAGAGTGAATGTAATTTAAAATAATATACAAGTGTTGTGAGAATTCCTGTAATCTTAAAAACTCAGGAGACTGAGACAGAAGGATCATGAGGTTGAGGCCAGAGGCATCCTGCACAACATAGCAAGACTTTGTCTCAAAATGTAAAAGGTGCTGGGGGTGGAGAACAATGCTAGAGCATTTTCCTATCTTGAATGTGGCCCGAGGATTTACCCTAAGTACTGAAAAAAAAGCATTATATGTCATGTCTTAAAATAATTAGAAGAGTTTGTATGTACTCACTGTAAGGAAATGATAAAAGGTTTAAGGTGATGAGTATGCTAATAAACCTATTTTGATTGTACCTCAGTATACATGTGAATAAAAATATGGCATTATACATCATAAATTTGTACAAATGTTATGTGTTGTATCTCAAAGTGATACATGTATTTCCATTTTCGTTGCAGGATTATTCACAGTAGTTAAAATATGGAAGCAATGTATATGTTCATTGGTAGACAAATGGATTAAAAAACAACATCTACATACAAAGAAGGGAATCCTTATCAAGAGAGGAAGCTTTGTAAAAGAAAGTAGTCCTGACATATGCAACAATGTAGTGAACCAGGAAGAGAATATGCTAAGTGTAATTAGCATGTCACAGAAGGACAAATATGGCATAATTTGACCTCTATCAGAAATCTAAAATTGTCCAATTCATAGAAACAGAGAGTAGGATGTTTGTTGCCAATGACTAGTGGGGAGGAAAAAATGAAGAACTGCAATTCAAACAAAATAAATTTTCCATTTGCAAGATAAGTAAGTTCCACCAATCTTCTATACAATATTGTACTGATATTTCACAATACTATATTGTACACAAAATTGGAAAGGGTAGATTTCACATGTATTATAATAAAAACGAAGAAATCAGACAAAAAAGTAAATTCCTTATAATTGTAGAAAAGCAAAGTTATTCAATAGTAAAAACAAATCAATGGTTCGGTGGGAATTTGGGAATAAAGGTAGGGAAAAAGTGATTGTAAAGGAGTTTGAGGTAACTTTGAAAGTGATATGCATTTTCATTATTATTGGCAATGGTTGTACCCATGCATTTCAAAACTTGTAAAATTCTATACATCAAATATTAAATTAAGTTAATAAAACCTGTTTGAAAGTAATAACATGGAGTTTCTTCATCTGTACTCAAAAAAAGAAGGAATAATAAATATAAAATACACAAATGTAACATTTCTTTTACAAAATGCTGTTTAAACTACTGATATGAAGCCCATTAAGCAATATAAATATTATATATTTACATAAAATAAATTATGCATGTTAATATAAAAATGAATAATGATTTCTATAATTTATGCCTTTTAAAATATTCTTTTTTGTATTGGATAAGCTTTGAGGGTAAAAATCCATCTGGTATTAAAATATGTAATACCAAAATAAAGAAAAATCTAAAGAAAGGAAAGGTACACATTATAAAGCTTACATTTAGAACCAAGAGTTCCCTTACATGATACA
>VMDO01019830.1:16588-38917 GCA_007922755.1 Pedetes capensis
AAAATCTATACCATTTTTAATTATTTAAAATATAGAAATTTTTCCTTACATGCAGGAGACATCACCCTTCTTAAATATCCCTTTTTTTTCCAGGACTGTCCTCAGAATAGCAGTGGAACCACATAAAAATACTCAGAGAAATTGAACATGAAATATGTTTATGTTTTTCAAATCATTCAACTTTCTGTATTGAATAAATTATATGAACACAACCCAAATACATTCTTAATATAGCTCCATAACTAATGCATATCTTGCCTTGGTTTTATTTATGAAGGTTAAAGAATATACTATTACTAAGTGAATGTGGCTCATGAAGTGAAATTTCTTGATTGGCTTTGTTTTTTCTATCTTTCTTTCTTTCCTGTTTTTATTTTTATTTTTGTTTTTCTACTGACAAAGTCCAGGCTAGTCTTAAACTCTGGATCCTCCTCCTACCTCACCCTCCTGAGTGCTAGGATCATAAGCATAGGTCATCATGACCAGCCATGAAATTCTTTAGTTTTAGAGAATGAAAAGAGGGACCAAAACTCTCAGGCTAAATTCTAGACCAAGTGGAAGATTGAAGTGTACATCAAAGAAAGCAAAAAAGCCTTCCTTAAAAGAGAAAAAAATATATCCAAGATAACTTTATGTATTAACACATTCCTAATGAAATAGTATGAGTGAAATAATAGAAACTGGGAGCAAAGGAATTAGATTTGGTACCCAAGAAATTATGTCTGCGTAGATAACATGAGTGGAGAACTGACATGCTGTTCAGAAGGGAAAAGTCCTGTGAAGAATCACAGGCTTAAAGATTGGTGTTTAAAGGGTGTGGAAAAGGAGGTGACATTGAAGAAGTAAACAATTGGTGTAAATGTGCTTGAACTTAAATAGTTTAAATGTCATTGTGAGTATAATAAAAGACCCTCAAGATATTTAAAGCAGGCAGCATGAAGTTACATGTTAAAATCCCGGGAGGCCTTTTACTCAATGAACAGAGATTTCTTTTACATAGTTTATTTGATTGTATAGGTATAGATTTCCTTGTCACCTCCTAAGATTGAATTTTTAGAGAAAAGATGTATAAAACTTCCTCATGTATACATGTTAAAATTGTTTATTGATATGTGCCATTGAGTCTGGTCCAACTCATGGGGACCCTATGTACACAGAATAAAACATTCCCTGACTCTGTAGCAGGCACAAAATATTTTTTATGCTTAAGCACATTGTTGGTGACACTGTCTCAATCCATCTAGTTAGGGTCTTCCTTTTTTTGTTGTTGGCCCACCACTCTTTCAAGCATGATGTCCTTCTCCAGGGATTAATTCCCTCCTGACATCATGTAAAAAATACGTAAGACACAGTCCAGTCATCCTTGCTTCCAAGGAGCATTCTGGTTGCAGTTCTTCTAGGATAGATCTATTGGTTCTTCTGGCAGACCATGGCATACTCAAGATTCATCTACCATACCAAAATTCACCAGCATCAATTCTTCTCCTCTCTCTCACATACAATGTCCAGCTTTCACAATCATATAACTGACTGAAAATATTGTGGCATAAGTTAGGTGCACCTTCATCCTCAATGTGACATCTGTACTTTTCAAAACTTTAAAGAGTCTTTTGCAACAGTTTTTCCCAAAGCAATACATATTTTCATTTCTTAACTGCTGCTTTTGTGGACATTGATTATAGAACCAAGTAAAGCAAAATTGTGGACAACCTCAATCTTTTCTCTGTTTATTGTGAAGTTGCTTACTGACCCAGTTGTAAGGAATTTATTTTGTTGATGTTTAAGCTCAATCCATACTGAAGGCTGGGTTCTTTGATCTTCATCAGTAACTGATTCAAATCCACTTCAGTTTTAGCATAGTTGTATCATCTGCATAACACAGGCTGTTAATGAGGCTTCCTCCAATCATGGTGCCACATTATTCTTTATAAAATCCATCTTCTCAGATTATTTGCTCAGCATAAAGATTGAAGAGGTATAGTCAAAGGATACAGCCCTGAGGCACAGCTTTCTAAACTTTAAAAGAGGCAATATTTCTTTGTTCTGTTTGAATGACTGCCTCCTGGTCCATGTACACATTCCTCATGAGTACAGTTAAGTGCTCTGGTATTCCCATTCTTTGCAGTTTTAACCATAATTTGTTATGATCCATACAGTCAAATGCCTTTGCATAGTCAATAAAACATATATGCATCTTTCTGGTATTCTCTGCCTTCAATAATATCCATCTGACATTCAGCAGTAATGTCTCTGGTTCCATGCCCTCGTCTGAATCTGACTTGACTTTCTGACAGTTCCCTGTCTATATACTGCTGCAGTCACTTTTGAATGATCTTTAGGAAAATTTGCTGTGTATTATATTAATGATATTGTGTGATAAATTCCACATTCAGCCAGTTCTCCTTTCTTGGGAATGGGCACAAATATGGATCTCTTCCAATTAGTAGGTGAGGTAGCTGTTTTCCAAATGTCTTCGTATAAACAAGTGAGCACCTTCAGTACTGCATCTGTTTGTTGAAACATCTCTATTGGTATTCCATCAATTCTTGAAGTCTTGTGCTTCCTCAGTTTCTTCAAGGTAGCTTCTAGTTCTTCCTTCAGGACCATTGGTTCCTGATCATATGCAATCTCTTGAAATGGTTGGTCATTCAGCAATTCTTTTTGGTATAATTACTCTGTGTGTTCTTCCATCTTCTTTTGATGTTTCCTATGTCCTTTAATATATTCCTGGTAGAATCCTTCACTATGGCCACTCAAGGCTTGAAATTTTTCTTCAGTTCTTTAAGCTTGAGAAAATCAGAGCATGTTCTTCCCTTTTGGTTTTCTATTTCCAGCTCTTTGCCCATGTCATTATAATGTTTTATTCTTTCTTCTCAAGCTGCCCTTTGAAATCTGTTTGGTTCTTAATCTTCATCATATTTTCCTTGTACTGTAACTGTTTGACATTCAAGGGCAAGTTTCAGAGTCTCTTTTGACATTAAATTTGGTCTTTTATTTTTTCTTGTCTTTTTAATAACCTTTTGCTTTTCTCATGAATGCTGTCTTTGATGTCATGTCAGAATTCATTTGGTCTTTTATCATTAGTATCTAATGCATCAAATCTATTCTTTTGGTGATCTCAGAACTCCAGAGTTATGTACTCAAGGTCATACTTTGCTGTAGTACACTGGTTCTAATATTCTTTAGTTTCAGTATTAATCTACATATGAGCAGTTGATGGACTGATTCATCTTCAACACCTGGTCTTGTTGTGGCTTTTGATATTGAGGTTTTCCATCACCTTTTTCCCCAAATATAGTCAATTTGATTCCTATGTGTTACATCTGGTGAATTCCATGCATATAGTCACAGGTGCTGTAGGCTTGGGAGACGGACCTGGAAACCCACTCTCAAAAATTTATCTGCCATTGAAAACCCTATGAACAGCAGAGAAGCACTGACAATAGTGTCTCACCTGTTGTACAGAGGGTTGCTATGAGTCGGATACTGACTCCATGATACCTAACAACAACAGTCACTGTTTATGTTGGTGTAAAATGTATTTGCAATGAAAAGTTTGTTGGTTTGGTAAAATTCTATCATGTGATATTCAGCATCATTTCTATCACCAAGGCCATATTTTTCCAATGACTCGGGCTTCTTCTTTCTGTCCAGTGTTTGCATTCTACTCATCAGTAATTATCAGTGTATCCTGATTGTATTTTTGATCAATTTCTGAGTGCAGATGCAAGCCTCCACAACTGACAGACATAGAAAGATGTTAAAATTACCTGAGTGAATAATTCATACTAAGGCAAGAAAGGGCTGGGTTTAGTTCAATTGGTAGAGTGCTACTCCACACTCTCTGAGGAACAGGGTTCAATCCTCAGTACTACAAAAAGAAAAAAAAGGAGAACATTCATTCCCAAAGCAATCCAGAAACAATCATTTACTGAAACCCTGTCAGTGTCACTAGAGTTCGATGTAGCTTTATGGCACCTAACAACAATAACAAGGCAAGAAAGCTTCCATCCTACAAAATGTTAAAATACTTCTAAGTAAGTGATCTCATATTATATTTAGATTTTTAAGATCAGTCCTAATTAGGTAACATGGGTTTTAAAGCAATTGATGATTAGGAATATTGAATCTGTTACTGCAACCCAGTTAACAAAACTGATAAATAATTCTACTAGAAGAGGTGATATATAATGACTTTTGGCTCACCAAGATGTTTTACTAAAATCATTGAAATACACACAGAAAGCCTGCTGCTTTACTGCCAAGATATACAAACAGTTCTACTTCCATTTTGTAGAGAAAGGTAGTAAGTGTCAAGGAGATTGGGACACATTTCCTACAAAAGTTCCAAATATTAAAACATAATGTATTGAGACCAAATTTAGGTATTGTGCATACTAGATATCCAATCCCCGCATGTCTGCCAATTATTGTGCTGAGGAGTTGCATGTTGATGTGATGCTGAAAGCTATGCCCCTGATATCTCAGATACCAGCAGGGCCACCCATTGTGGACAGGTTTCAGCTTCCAGACTAAGACACACTAAGGAAAAGGACCTGGCAGACCACTCCAGAAGCCATTAGCCATTGAAAACATATGAATATTGGTGAAGCACTGTCAAATATAGTGTTGAAACATAGCACTCCTTCCAGGCTAGAAGACATTCAATAAATGACCAGGTAAGAGTTGCATCCTCAAAGAAGAGTCTAATTTAATGACACAAATAGAGCATATCCACGGGGACCACCATTTGCTGATGTGGGACAGCTCAAAAGGAGAAGAAACATAATGGTTCCAACACTGGACTTAAACATAAAAAGATCATGTGCATGGCACAGTCCTCAGTAGCGTTTTGTTCTGTTCTACATAGGGTACCTATAAGTTGGATCTGGCTTAACAACAGCCAACAATATCAACAATAAGACCTTGAATTGACATTGATATAATGCAAAAATAATTTTTTGACTCAAATATATAGTCATAAAACATTGTTGTTCATCTGGTCAGGTGTTACAAAAAATAGAGAAAATTATACTAAGCTTCCCTAGGCTCTTACTGTAATAGCAGGGCAGGCAACTCTAAGGCACTCTTGCTTCCTTAAAGCCAGATGCTCGGTGATCCGATCTATTACATCATGAACTTGGGAATAAACTATGGCACCGGACATGCACTTCAACTGGAAGTGCTACGTACATGATTGAGATTAAGCGTACCATGACTAAAGAAGTTTCATCAAGATGCTTATTGTGCATGTTTCTGATACACTGTTACACTACTTTCTGGCATCTCCAAGCTTTGGTCCATAGCCTCTTGGGGAATTCTCATAGACCAATTGACAGAGGAAGAGGAGACCTAGGCCTGGTTTAGAGGTGGTTAGGCAAAGTATTCAGGCACAGTCTGAAAATTGCTACTTCAATAAAAGACTCCTTCTATGATAGATCTGAAGGAAAAAAAATTTTTTTTCATTTTGCTTGAAAGTAAAAATGGCCTGGTGTGCCATTATATACTAATTCATGAGCTGTATCCATATGAGCTGGATTCAGACGTCTCACTACCACTCAAGCTAGCAGCAGAACTTGCATCATTCACATGATGCTGATTTTGGAGGCATGAAAAAAGCAAGACTAGTGGCTAATTGGGACTGCCAACAAGGTTCCAGAGCATAGCATGTGAAGCCAGGTAGAGTGTACTAGGATCATGTTTCCTCCAGAAAGTCTAGTGCATGAAGCTTCAGATATGGAGCCTAGGCTGTAATGGGAACCCCAGAATGTTACTGGTAACAGCAACATGTAATATCTTCTGAGAGAAGCTACCAGCAATAAATGGAGCAAAACCAAAAAGGCCATGTGTGCTACAAAAGGTAAGGCCACAGAGGCAGGACTATCCATGCCTGTTGGAGTGCAGATGATGCTTTCTTGTGTGTCAGATATAAGACATCAAGCTACAGGGTTTGTATGCCCTTCTGGACTTCACTTTTGCTCTGAACTTATCTTTCCTTGCTGTGTCCCTTTTACCTCCTTTGGAATGGTTACTTCATGCCATTGTATGTTGGAAGTGTGTAACTTGTTTTTGTTTTGCAGGAGCTCACAGCTAAGATTGCCTTGAGTCTCAATAGGTATTTGGATATTGGTCTTTGGAACAAGTTTGAGATTTTCAAGACTTCAAGATCTCTTGAAGTTGAACTATAGGGATTTTACATTTTGAGATAGAATGAATATTTGGAGGCCCTGGGTGGAGTGTTATGGTTTTAATCCAGAATGTCCTCAATTCAAATGCTTAATCCTTAGATGGTGGTATTATTTGTGGAGGTTGTGGATTTTTGGAAAATGAAAATAATAATACAATTAGGTCACTGAGATTAGGCCTAAGCCTTTGGAAGTTTTACCTAGACTCTTGTTTCCACAAAGCCCTCTCTGTCCCTGTTTGCCATGATATGATGATCCTTGCCACAGGCATCATTACCAGCTACTAATATCATTATTCCCTACCACTATGGATTGAAATCTTCTGAATACACAAATCTACTCTTTAAATTGATCTATCAGGAATTTTGCAACAGCGATGCATAAGCTAACTAACACAGTGCACTCATACAGGCTAAGATGCTTATTAAGGCAATATAATCTTAGGGAACCACCTCCATATATGAGATCTGTCATTGACTCCATACTCATCATCATGTGACATATGATTATATATATATATATATATATGCATATAGGTACAAATTATACTTATGCATATAAGTATACAAAAATATAATTATATTCATAACATGCATATTTATATGTATGTATGTATAACAACAACAACAACAACAACAATGTATACATATTAAAGATAATATGTGACCTACAGAATCCTAATGAGTTAGTAACTCAGCCTCCTCCTTGTCCATTGAAGTGGGCTTTGCAGCATTGAGAAGGACCTACTAATTAAGAGTTTGGAAAGCACTGGTCTAGGTCTTAAGATTAGGTCTTTGAGGCAGAAGTGGCATGGCTCATTTTCTTCTGTCAATAAAAGTGGTATTACAATACAGAAATACATGAGAGTGTATGATATCTGAATAAATTAAAGTAGAAAAATCTTATTTCCAGCCTCTTATCTTGTGTGCCTTGTTACTAATATCAGTGTCTCTCCATACTCTGTTTTGTCTTCTATTGTTTCCTTAGTGTTTTTCTGAAGTGTTAGCTTGACATTCCATAGCATAAATACCACAATGGCTTTTTTATCACTCATAGGACAAAGGTGAACATCTTTAGTATTTCATACTGGTAGTCAGATGATCAAGGACTTCTCTACTGTCCCAATATTAACTACTTTTTGTCTCTACCGTATACCTTACTAAAGCATCATTAAAACCCAATTTAGATGTCACCAGTCCCAGGAAGCCATTCCTACCAATCAGGTTTAAGAGTTCTTTCTCTACAATAAACTCTTATCATATCCCAACTATGAGCATACTACACTGTATCATCAATTGTCTGTTTGCATCTTCAAATAGAATATTAGGTAACTAAAGAGAAGGATGTGCCTTATTTACATATTTAGCTGTCTCACATTTTAAAAGTGTTAAATTTGGTAATGACAATTATTTAATTTGCCTCCTATAAATTTTGGTAACATCTGAATGGAAAAAAATCAGTACACTATGTTCTTTACTACATAGAATGTATAGTAACTATAATCATAAATCTAATTGACGCAAATGCTATATGTTATATTTATTCTTGTTAAAAATCATCATATTATTTTCAATGATGATCTGCCTCGAGAGACACACTGTGTTATTAATTCTATCACCTCTTGTGAAATTCTTCCTGAAATTTGGATAAGTTGTTTCTAGATGCTTGCCCATTATTAATTCAATTTTAAAAGGCCAGTTCCAAAGTCATAGATTTAGGAAGCTATCAACTAGAATTAGAGGAGAAACACTATTTTAAAAATAGTACTAAGTTTAAAATGTGGTAGCATTTTCTCTCAGATATTACTAAGCATATATTATTTAGATTTTGTTCAATGTAAGTTTAATTTTTGAAGTGTAAAGTGAATTTTATTTATATAGAGAGAGATATATCAATCTTAGCTCTTCTATCCTTTTTATTGGTCACTGAATCATCTTAAATTCTGTAAATTTTTGATATATTCTTACAAATCACTTTAGTTTGTTAACTTCTTACATGTAAAATTGTATTTCTATGGTATGTAACACTTTTCAAGCTCTTCCATTTCAATTATCTCCTTAATTCAAAAATTTTAAATAGTACTGAGCGGGATTGTCATGGATTGAAAATTATGTCCTTGCAGTTATTGACTGCAATTAAAGTATTTTCAGACATATGGACTTTCAATTCTTATGTTGACATATCAGCAGTGAATAAGGCAAGATTCTTTTAAAGAGACAAGTACAAGTTTTATTTTTATTCTACAACTAGCTTGTGAAGAGTAAGTTTCCTCATAGCTCTTGAAACAGAAATGCCAGTGAATTTCCCAGAGAACCTATAATTACTCCAGATGCATAAGAATCTAAACTCTGAAGAGCTCCTTTTGACACCAAGGTGCTTTATCAAATGAATAATCATTAAGTATTTCCCTTTACACACTAAGAGTCTTAATATTAATGCAAAGAACACAAATTCTTGGATCATATAACATTACTGAGGTGGAGTGGCCTTACCATACCATTCAGGTAACTCTAATTGCAGTAATTTGTTCATGGTTAGCAATTCTGCACTAATAGCATTTTCCCAGGGAGACTGTTCTATGAATTTATAACATTTCATTTGCTTTTAGAGTTTTATGATATTAAGTTAGATGAAAAAAATGAACCTGATTTTTAAGAAAGTCAAGCTGTTAATGCCCATTTGAGTATTCTGGAAATCCACTAGCACAAAATCTTTTCCTATTTTTCCCTTAAGCTAAAATGTTTCTACATTATTATAAAATGACTGAAAGTTCTGACAGGCAAAGAAACTAATTTCTTTTTAATCAAGCTAGATGTTAATTTTTTCTCTTACCAACAATTGTAGGCAACAATATAAATGACTAAAACATAATTTGAAGATAAAACATCATGCATTTAAATTATTTTGGGCATGTTTTATGATTGAAGGAATAGCACATTTATTTGAGCAGCATGGAAAGGGCTTTTCTGTCCTTCTGTGTTGTTGTATATATAATAAATTTCTAGCTATTCTGTAAAATTATATCATAGGAATACTTCATATATTTGGCTATATCCTGTTGTAATGCCATTTTCATGGTTCTTGAAAATCTACAAAACTAGTGATTTTAAAAGGTCTAATAATTGTTTTGTCTACAGCCATAACACCCTGGCATCTGATCATCTCAGATCTCAGAAGCTAAGCAAGGTCAGTCCTGGTTAGTCCTTGCATGGAAGACTGCCTGAGAACACTGGGTACTGTAGACTTGGGAAAAGGACAAAGCACCCCCTAGAAACAATCAGCTATTAAAAACCCTATGAATAACAGAGAAGCACTGATAATAATGCTGGGCATGGCACAGTGTCAGGTAGAGTTTCCTTCTGTTGTATATAGGGTCTCTATATTGAGTTTGAACTGACTCAATGCCATCTAACAACAGCATGAATAAGTGTATTACATTAAAATATATGCAATTATAAAAAGGTAAGCACTGAGAAAACATACACTTCATCACTCCTCCATTTAAAAGTGAGGAAAGGCCTTTCCAAATTATATATACATAATTCAACTACAATGCAGAATTTTTAAAAGTTCTTTGATAATTCAGTTTTGACTATGGTCAGATGACAATGCCCCATGTCAAATGAGAACTGCCTTTTTACCCATACACATAAAACATGTGTGATGACCATTTGTAGAAGTTTCATTTTATTGTTGATTTTTGTCTTTCAGAAGTTGCTATCTTCAGGTTGTCTTTATGTCATTCAAAGATATCTCTCAATTTTTGCATAAGATGAATCTTATGAATTCATGATTTAAGCCTGCATCAAATATATATTTATTTTTCTACTGTCAATAATTTATTTTTAACTCATCTATTTCGAATAAACTTTATATAATTTTCAGTATTTTATTTGCCTATAGGATGCTCAGTAACTTGGAATACAGGGGTCTTTTGTCAACCAAAATATCCTGAAAACTAGATTTTATACAGAAATATTTGTCAGTAGACAATAGAACTGACATAACATCTATTTAAATCTTTTACATTTATTACATTATAACTATTTATTCATTCATTCAGTCATACATTCAGCAAGAATGCCTCCATTTCTATTAGGCAATTGTTCACCCAACAAAGCTGCTTAAAAATACCTTTAGGAGAAAAAAATTGCCCTAAATTTAAAATAAATTTAAAATTTGATTTTAGAATATTGGTATTATTTTTATGAAGTTACACAAAATATCTTCCCATATTCTTTAGGAACTGTGTAGTCTGGAAACGAATAATGAAATCTGGTTTTAAAAGCTTTTCTACAGTAGTATAAATAAGCATATAAGCATATACTAAATTAAAAATTTAAAACATATATAATAAATAATTTCATATATATTAATTGAATACCTTCCTTTTTTGTTTAAAAATCATATATATGATAAGGAACCAGTATGAAAATTACATAAAAACCTTTTACAACTCATACATAAGAAGATAGCCTAATTTTAAAATGGGCAAAGTATTCATGTAGACATTTCTCCAAAGAAGAGAGAAATGTCCAACAAAAATGTGAAAAGATGTTCAATATCATTAGTCATAAGAGACATGGCAATTAAAATCTAAAAATGATATCACTTCATATTCAGAAGAATGGCTATAATTTAAAAAAAAGATGGATAGTAACAAGTGTTGGCAAGGATTTAAAAACTAGAATTCACCTACAATGTTGATGCTGCTTGGGAAAATAGTCTCATCCTCAAAATTTAAACAAGGTGAACATATATTTGACTTAGAAATTCCACTGAAAATATACGTTCACACAAAAGTCTGTACACAAATGTTCACAGGAGCATTCTTTGCAATAACCAAAAATGTGAAAGCAAGTCAAATGTACATCAGATAATGAGTGGATAAACAAATGTGGCATATTCACACAGAATGTTATTTGTCTACAAAAAGGAATTATTGATACAAGCTACAGCATGAATGAGTCTCAAAAATATGCTAAGTCAAAGAAGCGAGACACAAAAAGGCACATATTGTAAGAACCCATGTATATAAAATATTCAGAATAGGCAAATTCACAGGGAAAGAAAATAAATTAGTGGTCTCCAGGGGCTAGAGGGAATGGGTAATAAGAAAGGGAATGGTTGCTAATGGGTACAATTTCTATTGTGGGTAATAAGTGGTCCGGAATAAGATAGTGATGATGGTTGCACAACTTTATAAATACGCATATGCTAAAATGTATTAAATTGCACATTTTAAAATGGTGAATTTGGGGCTAGGGATGTGGCTCAATAATAGATCACTTGTCTAGCATGTACAAGGTCCTGGGTTTGACATGTAGAACCAAAAATAAAACAAAACAACAAGTGAAACTTGTGGTATATGAATTATATAGCAACATAAATGTGGCAAAAACAGCTTATTTGAGAAACTCTTATGTGTCTGATATGTAATGGGAACTTTTGAATCCTTAAGGCCCACAGGGTTGGAAGGCACTACTGCTATTAAAATGTTAGAAATGAATAAATTGAGGCTGACAGAATCCCCATTCCTACTCCACTTACTTATCTGTCTCAACATAGGATTAGCTGATTTTCAGGTATTAAGGGAAGCCCAGGTATTTCTGTAAGGAGAAGTGGGCAAAACCTCCAGAGCCAAGTGCTGTACTTGTTCAGGATCACTGTCTTTCACTTGACTCTGATCCCCTCACTTCACATGGGCAGGTCAGAGAGAAAAACAGCATGCTGAGCCCACTATATCCACTGGCTCTCGATCAAAGCATTCACTCATGCAATTCTCACCTACCAGCTCAAACTAGTTCAGGACAACCTTCCAGGTGCTCTCCTGGATACTGTGGATTATCCACAGTTTCTACTGTTCCACTAGCACCACCAGCAGTTTAATGGAAGGCATGGCTGGATGGCTAGAGAAAATCTAAGGAAAACCAGCCAGAGAAGGCTCTATCTGCTTGCCAGGGAAGGCTTTGGCCCTTGGAAGCTCACCAAGCCTAAGCACCCCCATTCTGTTATCTCTCTGACCTAGGGCATAGACTTTAGCTAAGTGCAGATGTGGAAAAGCTCTGCCTGTGTGCAGTGGGCAGAACATGCTAACATAAATAATAAATAACCCTTCCCTGTCTCATAAGAAAATATACTTTAACCCACTTTCCCCCTGACTCATAAGAATGATTAACATTACGATAAAAAGCTTGAGACATCCCCTCAGGGGCAGTTTACCCAAAGACACTGGCCTCCATCTCAGTCTTCTGACACTAACTCCTGGTGTGAAGTAACCCTTTTTGCATCTGCTGCCTCTGTGGCTACTGGACAGTCACTACCTACAGACCTTGCAGGTCTTATACACCTTGTTACACAGGGCTGGCCAAAGACAGGGCCAAACAATGCACGATTTAGCTAGAATTTGCTCATGCCTCTCCTTTTCTGATACCTTCTTGAGTAATATAATGTTTTGACAATTACCAGATTCCTTCTTAAATAAGTGCGTAAGTTCATTTCTTTTCTTAGAAATGAAGCCACTTCTTCATACTCAAACTACATATTTCTTTCCTCTTGCACTGATGTTAAAGGCAAGGTAGAAAATATTATTTATGAGTTTGTGCAACCTGGTAGCATATTGCTTGAGTGAGATTACCAGCTCCATTACTTATTCTCTGCATGACTTTAGGAATTTTCTATCCTTTCTATAACTCCAATTTTCTAGTCTATAAAATATCGAAGACAATAATAACAATAGTACCTACTTTCTGTGTCAGAAACCTTTGCCAAACACCACATAATAACAATTCAGTAAATGGTGTGTACCATTATTTATTTACTGTATATTTTATATCTTAGTTCCTGTCATCAGTCTGAGTTGTGGAATTATTGTGCATGACAATTGTGGCAACTTTAGCTTGATTTGCAGGACTACATTTTTGGTTATCCTGAAGTGCCACTCTGTGTAACACATAGCTCCCTGTTAGAATTACTACTGGATATATCAGCTCTGATGTAAGACTGAAGGTCCAAATTGACACTGAAGGTGTGCATTTTGGCAGCAGCTTTGTTCACATTATATGCCAAATTTCAAGAGGTCATTTGGTTACCTGGATTCAACATTTAATTTTCTCTCAAATCAGTGCATCATTAAGTATAATGATCCCTAAATATTTGATTCATTAAATGCATTCAGATTATTACTGATGCAACTCTCTTATTTTAAGGCTAATTCCAACAAAGGTTAAACTGGTTAGAGGTTTGGATAAAAATGCTTAGAATGATATTTGGAACTTTGTTCACCTTCAAATTAGGTTGTCTTTGTCTGATCTCATTACCATTCATAATTGTTGATTACAAATATATTCACATATTGTCAGTATTGTGTAGTGGACACTGATGTTTGCCTAATCATCACTTACTCCAGCTCTCTCTTTACTTACAAAATCCAACATATGTTCAGGTGTCCATCTACTCCCATACAGCATGGATATAACTGTGTGCTTAATAGTAATGTGAATCAATACTCAGTCCCAAGAATTGGTATGTTTGGTCCAGTTAATCTTCCTTCCCAATGATTGCTACAAGGATAGACATATGAGCTAACTCTAAGCCATCTAACATGACAGCAAGCAAACTTGATTGCTATTAAAAAGTATTCCTGTTTTCTTCGAGAAAGCTACAAGAAAATACATTTTCCATTCTACCAGTGGACATTATCGTATCTGGATGTGACATCTAAAACCTCTTTAAATATCTTATAAGCAGCCAAGAATGTACTGAACCCTGAGATTACCCAACTGAGAGATGGAAAGAATTTGGGTCATATATGACATACTTGTGCTTTTAAGTCCAGAGCCTATCTTATCTCTGCAATTCCTATTATTTATGGTCCTAAACTTCCTCATTGGTTAGGCCTGTTTAAAAGATGGTCCCCTCCCTTCTGCCACATAAAACATCCTAAATATGACGTAGATGAAGTTACAGAGGTGCAGGCAGAATAACTTAAGTCAGCCAACAAGAACCTTTAATTTTAGGTTGACAAGAGGTTATGTAATTTACAGAGTAGTAGAGGTACGTTGCTTGTAATATGATCAAAATATTTTCTATTTGTATAGAAGTTATCAAGGTTTATGCTTTTCCTATCTACAGTAGTGAGGTGAGAGGATTGAAAATATGGCTAAAAACCTTTAAGAATATCAATATTTTACAATGTTTGGACTGTTTGTGCCCTCCATAAACCAAGCTAGACTGTATAGAACATTTACACTGATAAGAAATTGTGAGCAGATTATCGTCTTAGCACTTTTCAAAAACTCAGATTCTAGTACCAGTTTTGAATTAACCAGTTTTGGAAATTGACTTGGAAAAATCTAATTACTCACATATGACAAACAATGGTTCCAAATTAAATCCTAAAATTTTGCCTTCTTTTTAAAGCAGCTGAAACATTTCTTTTTCCAAATAAAATATCATTCAAAAATACATCATATATTAGACATAAAGCAGATATCCTTGGTTCAAGTTGGAGCATTGTAATCCAGAGCCACCCTGAGAATACACAATGAAACTAGACATAAAGCAGATATCCTTGGTTCAAGTTGGAGCATTGTAATCCAGAGCCACCCTGTGAAACACAATGAAACTCTGATATCTCTGTGGTGAAACATTTATACTTAACTAATAATAGTGTAAGAGCCACTGAACTAGATAGTAAATCCTTCTTTGAGCATTCAAGTTGTAAAGTTCTCAATATCAAAAGATAAACTAACTCAAAATATTGTAAAGAGCTAGGCATGCTTCATGATCTTTATGTATATTTATTTTATGGTGATAGCTGCTCATATTATTTAATTTTAGAAGAAAAACTAAACACTCAGTTTTAATAACTATGATCTCTTTGAATTACAGTATCTTCATCTGTGTTTTTTCATCTTCATAATATCCCTCATTAGCGTATTCATGAAGGCAATCTCCTGTGAATGATTTAGCATATTATTTTATAGTTCAAACTCTAACTTAGATTAGTACATTAGAAGATTAAATAAAATTATGGAATTAATGATAGATTCTGGTAATCTGGCATTTAATATAAGTGGCAGTTGTTATTTCATCAACTTGGATATCAAACTTGATTCATTTGGAGTTTGTAATTGTATTATGCAGATTTTACAATTCAGAAACAAAAGCAGGACATGCAGTGTGTGACTACTCTGCCTTTTACTTCATCTCTTTTGTATCAAATAATGGTTTTCTTGAGATAAAGAGCTTCACAAATCTCATAGATTCTCTTGATTTGTTAACAACACCTTAACTCAATATTAAGTGGCATTAATTATATACATTGCAATAATAACAGGGGAGAAGGACCCGGCAACCCACTCCCAAAAGTCAATCCACCATTGAAAGCCCTATGAATAGCAGAGAAGCACTGACAATAGTGTTTTGCCTGTTATACATAGTGTCGCTATGAGTCGGACACCAACTCAATGGCACCTAACAAAAACAATAACAATAACAACAGAATTTTTAAACTATTGGGACATTTGATAGAATTGACTTAAGATGCATCCCCCTTTCATACATGCAGGGATTATTAAAATGTTCATTTTTGTCATTGTAAACAATAGTAATAATTTATATCAATGACCGTTATAATAAATTACTGGAATTTCCATTTATTTTAAAAATATTAAATAATAATGACCAAATATACCAAAACATAAATACCTATTTTTTGATTGTGATGCTCTGGGTGATATTTTCTCACTACTTTGATTTCTATATTTTTATATTATTTGTGACAAATACTTGTTTAAAACCAAGAAGAATAGGTTGGGTGGCACTGTACATAGCTACAATCTCATTTTAGAAGGTTGAGGTAGGAGGATCACAGATTCAAAGTCAGAGGCAGTCTGCACAACTTAGCAAAAACTCAGTCTCAAAAAACAAATCTTCTTCAGGGATTAATCCCTGACAATACATATGGGTATGTTGCTTGGTGGTGGAGCATTTGCCTAGCATTTGCAAGGCCTTGGGTTCACATAAAAGAAGGAGAAGGAGAGGAAGAAGGAGAAGGAGAAGAAGGAGAAGGAAGAAGGAGAAGAAGAGGAAAAAGGAGAAGAAATTAGCATATCCCATTTTACATAAGCTGATTACAATTATATAAAAATAGTATGCACAGCAAGAGGACAGGAAGAGAGGATGAAGAAGGGTTAACAATCATTGCTACAGAATTATTAAATAAGGGTGAATGTTTTTTCTGTTTACCTTTATATTTAGAGATTGGTTGATTTGTTTGAGTGATAGAAAATGTTATTCAAAGAGAAGACTATTGAATGACATTGCATATCATGAAATAATAAATATTTCATAACAGCTTATATGTGGGTAAGGTGGCATCATCAGAACTTGTAGGTCTTCAAATCAACTTAACAAGCCTCAAGAAGTTTCTGAAACTTCAGAACTTCCCAACGATCACACAGAAAGTTTCTCATTTAACTTTAACTTTTCCTCACTTCTGTATCATGTCCACCCTACATTCCAAACTTTGATTCTATATACATGAGACTTCAATACAAAAATAAATTTGATGTTTTTGCCTTGTTTTTCCATCATCTGAAATTCATGCATCCTTAACGTATATCAATTAGTCTTCCTTTTTTTTCTACCTTCTAAACTCAACCTTGCTTTGATTGGAAAATATTTATGACCTGGTTTATATATCCATAGAAACCAACTATTTTTCTCCTGACCAAGAAAGTATCACCTGGAACATGTTATTCTGGCAAGAGCAGTATTATCACTAAAGTTACCATTATTATGGGCATGTAGAAATGAAGCTTCTCCACCCACAGTAAAATAACAACTCAGTAGATAATTGGGTACTCCAGTTAGAACTCATACCATGCTTAAAAAATTACAACTAATTTATAAAGAATATAAAACCTGGGAATGGATCATAAGATAGTCATCTCACTGTGTTCAGCAAATGATGTAGTCTATTTCTGTAAGTTACATCACGTTTGTGAAACATAGACAATGAATAAAAGAGACAAGATAAGAATAAGAGACAAGATAAGAATTGATGCTTTTGAATTATATGGTGCTGAAGACAAATATTCACTATACTATAGACTTCCAAAGGAACCAACAGATCCCTCCTAGAAGAAGTGCAATCAGAGTGCTCTATGGCAGCAAGGAAAACTAGACTGTGTCTTACATATTTTGAATATGTTGTCACAAGGGATAAATCCCTGAAGAAGGATATCATGTTTGGGAGAGTGGCAGGTCAATGAAGAAAAGGAAAATCTTCAACTAGATGGAGTGACACAATGACTGCAACAATGGGTTTAAACATAAAAAAGTGTGCATGACACAGTATTAGATAATGTTTCATTCTGTTGTACATAGAGTCACTGAGCAGGAACTGATTTCGTAGCAGGTATCAACAACAACACTTTTGTGAGAATAACAATTAAAATATACAACTGTTTCAATTACCAGTAAAAAATAAATAAATAAAAACCCTAAGAGAGAAAGTGGTGATACCATGAAAAACAGGAACAATCCTAAATCCACCTTTTGATTAGAAGATATCCTAGATACTGTTATGAGACATTGTTTCTTCGTGATCTGTATCTCTCTATATATTTAGAAAGATAAACCAAAGTATTCCCTTTCCATAAAAGATGAAGTATGCATGAACATATAAACAAGTCTGTACTTAATAACTGCTGTCCTATAATCACTCAAAGCTCCCACCTTCTCTGAAGAATTATCCTTTGCTGCACTGAAGTTGTCCTTTCAGGGGTTTATTTCCCTGCCCTTCAATTCCACCTGATCCCTCATATCCTGCAGCAAATGATTGAATGATGCTACCATTAAAGGCCAGCCCCAAGGCGGAACCAACTTTATAGTACAATTCATATGTCACGTAGAAAGAGTTTTCACAGAATTAGGAGGAAGTTTGATTCCAACAGACACAAAACATTTGCTTAGCTCCTTTTCCTGCCCTATTTATCTTCACTCCTCCTATTCTGAGTAAGACTGGCAGATAAAACGTTTTGAGATTAATTTCAATTTCAGAAAAAGAGCTCATAGTGTTTTAGAATAAGTATGCCCAACATATTTCAGATAAACATTTCTTATTTGAAATTCAAATTTCATTATATATGTGCCATATTTTTATGTGCTAAATCTTGGAATCTAATTGCTTACAGAAGTTCTTCAATAGACTATATGTTCTTGAATTCTTATCTCAGGCTCTGCTTCTTGGCAAACCGACATTGAATAATGTCAATTATATCTTGTTAGGGTATTTAAATACATATCAAAACTACCTAACAGTTGTTGTTGCTAGGTGCTATAGAGTCTGTGTAGGATTCATAGTGACCCTAGGTACAGCAGGCAAAACACTATTGTGTTTGCCTTCTCTGTTCTCTGTTTGCCTTCTCTGCTTCTCTGTTACTCATAGAGTTTTCAATGGCTGATTGATTTTTGGGAGTGGGTTGCCACCCTTCTCCAAAACCTACAGTACCTGGTCTTCCAGGTGGTCTCCCATCCAACTCTAACCAGGCCCAACCCTGCTTAGCTTCCAGAGATCTGATGGGATCAAACACCAGTGATAAGGCTGCAGGCATGTAACTTTATATACACATATATAATGCTGATGAACTTATTAAAAAAAGAAATAGTTATGTATTTGTATGCTATATACTGAGGCTGTGGTTTAGCTCAATGGGTAGAGCACTGCTCCACACTTTCTGAGGACCTGGGATGGATTGCTAGTACAACAAAAATGGTAGAAGAATGTGGCAATCCACTCCCAAAGCAATCCCAAAACAATGAGGCATAGATAACTCTATGAGGGTTGCTAGGAGTTAGACCCAACTTGATGGCATCTAACAACAACAAAGCTATTTACCAAATGTGTGTGAATCATACTAAAAATAAGTTCTGGAATGAAAAAAAACAATTTACTAGAATAAGTTACCAATGGACAAAGGAGCAAGGTCTATAAACGAGCTCTATTTTTGGTGGCATCCATTTTGCACTGTCATTTCCATATCATTTGCAGTTTATAACAGAATATATTGAAGAATTCCAATAAAGTTAGTTTGGTTCATGATTTTATCAAGGTTAAATTTTAAGCACTAGTGAAATTTTTTTTTATTTTGTTTAATTTTTTATTATTATATCCATTGACTTCCAACCAAAGTCCTTGAAGATAAAAAAGTACAGAAAAATTTATTAGTAGAGAAACTCTAAAAACACGCACATTTTAAAAGAAAGGAAAAAGGAGAGCATTAAAATATATAGACATACATGGGAACTATTGCTGTAAAAATAGATGTAAATTTAAATATACATCAGATGTTGTTGTTGGGTGCCATCAAGTCGATATCCGACTCATAGTGACCCTCATAGGGTTTTCAATGGCTGACTGTTTCGGGATTGCCTTGGGAGTGGATTGCCAGGTCCTTCTCCCATTTTTGTGGTGCTGGGAATTGAACTCGGGACCTCAGAGACTGCAGCACAGCGCTCTACCAACTGAGCTAAATCCCAGCCCAATATACATCAGAAGTAAGGTGTAAATTCACTGGAAGTTAACATTAGGCAATTAACATAGAATTTTTTCTTATGAAAATGGGTAAATAATTATATTATAGATAAATGATTATAATACATTCTGCATGTATGAATATTCAGTTGGAAATTGGCTTTAGAGAAAACATAAGGGTGCAACATAATAAAGGATTGAATTATGAGTTTGAGATGATAAAATGAAACATAGTTTGTTCAGTATCATTCACAGTCACAGTGATATATAATCAGCTCAGATATCCTTCAACATATGAATGGATTAGAAAGATGTGATACACATGCACATGCACACATACACAACTCACCATGGGTTATTATGCAACCATAAAGAAAAATGAAATTTTGGCCTTAATAGCCAAATAGGTGAACTTGGAGATAATTATCTTGAGGGAAGCATCTCCATCCCTATAAAGGAAATGCTGCATGTTCTCACTCTTGCAGAAGTTAGATGGGGAAAACTATTTTTTTTCCAGTTGTTTTGCTAGATATTGGATATCTTTATTCACCACATGTTAGTGACTTCATTAAAAAAAATAAAAGAATAAGGGAAAAAATGTTGATCACGTAGAAATAGAAAGTAGAATAGAGGTCACTAGAGACTAAGAAGGGAAAGGAGAAGAGAATGTTAGAGTGGATAATGGGAAAGAAAATATTGAAAGTAAAAGAAGTCTATTACAAAATTGGCAGAAGTGATAATCACATATTTTTCAAAAGACTTTCTAAATTGCTCTTGAATTTAGCAACATCTGGAGTTCAGTTTTCATAGAGGTAAAAGGAAGATGTCCAGAAATCTTCAGGCCAACTTGGTGGCTCAGACTTTACTTTCAAAGTCTTTTTATATGTATTTATCAGTTAAGTTTGCAGCTCTGTAAGTGATATCACTCATCTTATTTGCATTAGCTCACTGCCTTATCTCCACCCATAAAAATTTAATTCTTTTGCTCTCTCCTCATATACATTCTTCAGGGTTTATTAATTTCTGGTTGACAGCAGAAGTATGAATGCAAAAAGGGGAGGGTTTGAGAAGAGACTGAGACTATAAATTAAAAAAAAGAAAGCATTAATTCTGCTTCAAATGAGTGTTTGATATGTGTGCATGTGTGCATTTGAGGGTGAATATAATCATCTGTGAAAAACAGAATGATTAAAGAATTTGAGCCATTTTGTAGTTCTTTGTTTTATAAATCTCGGGCTCTTGCATTACTAGGTAAGATTTTCATTTGCAGCTGTCTATTAAAAATGCAACATAAATGAAATAAACCACGACTGAGAAGCAAATGGTGTGAGATATAGCTCTTTTACTATTTACATTAGGTAACCTTAGATGAACCATTATAAATATTTGCTTATTTATCTATGAAGTGGACCATTTGTAATATATGCTTCTTAAAGGTCCTCCAACTTATAAATTCTATGATCCTTAAAAAACAGTTGAGACTACCTTATTGTAATAAATTATTTTAATTCTAGATCATCTCCAGAAATTAAAAGAATAAAACTTCTACATTCTGTGAGGTATTTTGTTGTATTTTATAAAAACCTTCATTTTTTAAAAAAGTTGGCAGATTAACATAAAGCATGAGCAATAACCAAATCTAAATCCATAATGAATTATTATTGTATTTCCACCATTAATCTTATATGATCATGTTTATTCCAAGACCTGCATCCTGTCAGAATATAGCATCCTGTCAGAATATTTCTAATCCTATAGGAAAGATACTAACTGAAATATTTTTATTTATTAATATTCTATGGATATCAAAATGTATACAGTTTTATAAGGAATAAGTAATTAAATCATTCATTATATATAAGAAGATAGCTATGACATGCTTTTCATTATTTATCTGAAGGCATACTTGCTCTGGATTTTAATATCCAGCATAGTCTAGGGAATCCTGGTACTGGGTACTTAATGGCTAAATGCCACGAAACAACACTTACTGTTAGAATAGTATTGGTAAATCTTTAATGTAAACTTAATTGGTTAAAAATAGAGATGATTGTTAAATGGATCCTTCGATGAATAATTAAATACACTTATGGAAGAATCAATAAAATAGACAGATTTTTGGTGCCAGCTTCCTTCTCTTAAGCAGTAAAAACTCAGGGTTTACTGTGAGACTTTGAAAGGACAGCGGATAGTACACATAAAGCCAAGGAGCTGTCACAAAATCAGAGTCAAGTGTCAGAAACTATAAAATTCTAGCCTCATTGACTAGGAGTAATGCTTATTATTTTTAATGTACTGCTATGAGTTATTTCCTCTGGATAATTTATTGTCTTTATGTTCACAATGAAGGCCAACCAAGCAGCTATGGGTGGTTGACAATAAATCTACATCTGTGTCTAATCTCTCCTGGGATCATAAGAAACATTGTAATGAATTCAACACATGCTGCTATTCTTAGGGGCAGAAACATTCACACCACAACAGAACACAGGATTTTCTAATAAAAAGTAAATGCTGAATCAGGATTCAAAGTGTTGCTGCTATTAACTACCATGCCTTTGGTTAAAACAGACACACAAATGCGCCCACACACATGCAACC
>VMDO01019831.1:0-38797 GCA_007922755.1 Pedetes capensis
GTACAGCAGATCGAAACACTTGCCGATTCTGTGCCAGGCAAACCATCTTATTTATGTTTAAGCCCATTGTTGCAGACACTGTGTTAATCCATCTGGTGGAGGGTTTTCCTCTTTTCCGTTGACCTGCCACTCTTCCAAACATGATGTCCTTCTCCAGGGATTGTTCTCTCCTGACTACATGTCCGAAATATGTAAGACGGAGTTTGGCCATTTTTGCTTCCAAGGAGCACTCTTGGTTGTACCTCTTCTAGGACAGATCTGTTGGTTCTTTTGGCAGTCCATGGTATATTCAATAGATGTCTCCAGCACCACAATTCAAAAGCATCAATTCTTTTTCTGTCTCTCTTATTCAATGTCCAGCTTTCACAACCATATGATGCCACTGGCATGAGTCAGACACAACTTCGTCTTCAATGTGACATCTTTGCTTTTCAATACTCTAAAGACATCTTTTGCCACAGCTTTTCCTAGAGCAATGCGTCTTTGGATTTCTTGACTGCTGCTTCCACGGGTGTTGATTATAGAGCCAAGCAAAGTAAAATCTTGGACAACCTCAATCTTTTCTCCATTTAATGTGAAGTTGCGTGCTGACCCAGTCATAAGGATTTTTGTTTTGTTGATGTTAAGTCGTAACCCATATTGAAGGCTATGATCTTTGATCTTCATCAGTAAATATTTTAAATCCTCTTCATTTTCAGCAAGCAAAGTGGTGTCATCTGCATAACGCAGGTTGTTAATGAGTCTTCCTCCAATCTTGACGCCGTGTTCTTCCTCATAAAGTCTAGCTTCTCGGATTATTTGCTCAGCGTATAAATTGAAGAGATAGGGTGAAAGTATACATCCCTGACACACACCTTTCTCAACTTTAAACCACTCAGTGTTTCCTTGTTCTATTCGAACAACTGCCTCCTGGTTCATGTACAGATTTCTCATGAGCACAATTAGGTGTTCTGGTATTCCCATTTTCCGAAGTGTTGTCCATAATTTGTTGTGATCCACATAATCAAATGCTTTTGCGTAGTCAATAAAACATAAATAGACATCTAAGTGATAAGAATATAGCGTATATTCTAATCTGCATCCTTTCAACAGTTTTGGAGGGGTTACAAAATCAAATATAGATTAACATTGCATGCAGACTGGATTTACATGAGTTAGTCAGAGCCCTTTCACGCAAATCCAACCTGCACAGGATTCTAATCCACATCTGATTTTGTGGTCCTCCAAAACTGTTGAAAGGGTGCGGATTAGAATAGAGAGTGTACAGTAATGCTTTTGACATTTGCCTTGTGTCTACAGTAGTCCCACTTCCATATGGTATAAATACAGATATAAGCTTTACTTTAGGCAATTGAACTTTTCACACCCTCAAAAGCCACAAAATCAGATGGTTTGTGGTTTCTGCAGCTGGTGTACTGTGCTCACTTTGGGTAGTGTCATCTGAAAAATATTTCACTACCCAAGCCTAAACAGAATCAGCCATTAATGAAATGCAGGCAGTACAATGAGATCACATGAAGTATAGATTTCAACAGCCATACTAGGAACACAAGAGAAATTCTGAACATGAACACAAATCAAGTGCTTACTGCCAGAGAAGAAGGAAAGAAAAAGTACTGTGAAGGGATGCCTTCATAGGATTAGCATTTGCTTTGAAAACAACTGTTAACCACTACCTTGAAAGAAGTTTCAGTTTAAGCTCTGTAGACTAAATAATCATAAATTGAGTACAGAATAACAGTAAATAGTTTCAGACATATGGCACATTACAAGATTATTCAGCATAATATACAATTATTAAAATCATGACAATGATTCCCTTAATGCTACATATGGTACCTGCTTATTTGATAAAATAGGTGGTACCGATCTACACAATTATAAAAATAATGTCTTATCTGGGGCATCTCCAATTTCACTAGTGTTCATTTTCACTGAAATACATTAGGAAAGGTAGACAATTTTACATTAGTACTGCAACATATTTTTTCAATGGAAACTTGCAAAAATCATATTTTAATATTTTTATTTGTGAAAGAAGAAATTAAAAACATTGTTTTACATTTCTTGTCACAACAAATCATTTTGGCTCTAAAGAAATTAATAGTAAATATTTTCACTTCCATCTCACTTTTGTATTTACATAATTCCTTTAAAATGCAGTTTCTAAATGAACTTTAGTTTTATGAAACTAAATAGAAAACAGTGGTAAAAAAATGTACAGTGTAGTGTGCAAATGAGCATGAATGCCCACCATATTATGCAAACTTTAGATGATTTAATATTTTATGTCTGTTCATATCATTCAACATAAAAGAAATAATACAGATGATTATTTTACCTCTATTTTTTGCCCTACTATAAACAGCATATACCTAGTTCAAAATACTTCTATTGGAATTTGGAAAGACTATGTTTAATGAAGCATTTCATTATTTTAAACACTGATTAACAGAAAATCTACTCTGTGTATCTTTTAAGAAAATATGTCTACAGTAAATCCAAGAGAGCCCTACATTTCTCTACATCTGTTATCCATAAAATCTTTATATGTCTCAGGCATGCCACCTGGCACTAAACCCCAGATTACATTTGGAACACTGATTAACTGAAATAGTGCACAGAGCACTGAAACAAAATAGAAATGTCTCAAATGGAGACTAAAAGTCATCTCATACTATACTTTCCAGCAAGTACATAGGCATGTAACAGGGAATTCAAGGATTTTCATCTTGCTGTGGAGTGTTGTGCTAATGTAAATATTGTCATAACATGACCATGCACAACATAAGAACAGAAGTATGGTTTCAAAGGAGTTTTTTGGTTGTTGTTTTTTTTTTATTTAAGTGGATTTTTATACTACCTACCTTTTCTGTCACCATGATAGATATTTATAAGAGCATCACAGAACCAAAACCAAAATCACAAATGTACAATGATGATAGTTGATTGTACGTATCTTGGGTAACACCATGTCTTATAGTTCTTTGATGCTGATACTACACTCTATATGCCAGACACTGAATATGATAAACTACCAACTAAAAACCATGCCAAGTAATGTACTAGCCACACGGAGGGTATCAATGAAAGAAACAGATAAAAATCTCTGATGTTAATTTGTCTTCTAGAGGAGTAGATCAACAACAAATAAATATGCAAACATCCTTGCCCTCATGAGATTTACATTCTAGTTGGGAGCAGAGACAACAAGCCACATAAATGAGTAAATTAGATAGAATACTAGTGATAAATTCAGTGGTTACAATAGAGTAAGCTGGATGGGAGGAACCAAGGAGGAAAGTATTTAATGCATGTTTAAGTTAAATGGTCAGAAAATCACATTAACAAGGTGATATTGAATAAATATTTGCAGAAAGTACAGAAGTTAGTTATGCAGATATTTTGAGGAAGGATATCCATGGCAGATGGAATAGCAAGCCTTGAGGCCCTAAGATGAGAGGAGAGCAAGTAGAAATTACATGTCACTTTTCAGTCAAGAACAATCTTTTTAAGGGTGAGTTATCCTGCAGATGATAAAGAATTGTGGCATAATGTACATAATTATTGGTTTCCTTATCTGTTTAACATTTATTAAACAATCTAAAGATGCAAAGCCTTTAACATTATGATACTAGTTTGCACATTTCTTCTTTTCTCACTTTATTTCCTATTCCTTCCTTCCTTTTCTAAACTTTTCACTCCATATAAACAAGCTCTAGTAGAGACAGAAGCAAAACTCACTGGACGTGAAATCTCAATTCTCCACTTACTCACAGGATTACTTAAGCAATTTCTTTGCCTTTATGAGCAAAAAAAATCATCAATAACACAAGCATGGTGGTAAGATAGAATGTGGAGATAAAGTAACCCTTCAAAAATTGCTGAGAGCCCAGCGCGGTGGCGCAAGCCTATAATCCCAGCGGCTAGGGAGTCAGAGGCGGGAGGGTCGCAAATTCGAGACCAGAGGCAGTCTGTGTAATTTAGCGAGACAGTCTCAAAAAGAAAAAAAAAGGGCCGGGGGTGCAGCTTAGTGGTCCAGCACTTGCAGAGCATGCAGGCACAAGGCCCTGGGTTCAACCCCCAGTACCTCAATAAATAAATAAATAAATAAATAAATAAATCATAAATAATAAAAATTGCTGAGAATAAAATGTGCTATACTTTTGGGGAAGTGTTTGATAAAGCAAAAAGAACTATACAAATGGCCTTCATATGGATAATATTTACTTCTAGTGATAACATTTAAGACAAATTTTGCATAAAACTGATGAAAAAAACTAAAGAAAGGACACAATGTTGGAAAGATATCCTGTATTCATGGACTGGAAGACGGGGTATCGCTAAAATGTTCACACTACCCGAAGTGATTTACAGATTCAGTGTAATCCTTGTCAGAATACCAATGGCATTCTTCTCAGAACTTGTTGTTGTTGTTCGTTAGGTGCCCTCAAGTCTGTATCCGACTCATAGCGACCCTCATAGGGTTTTCAATGGCTGACTGTTTCCGGATTGCCTTGGGAGTGGATTGCCAGGTCCTTCTCCCATTTTTGCGGTGCTGGGAATTGAACTCGGGACTTTAGAGACTGCAGCACAGCGCTCTACCAACTGAGCTAAATCCCAGCGCTCTCAGAACTAGAAAATAACAATTCTAAAATTTATCTGGGCCTAGTGGCGCATGCCTCTAATCTCAGTAATTTAGGAAGCTGAATCGAGATGCAGCCTGTGTAATTTAGGGAGACCCTGTCTTTAAAAAAATTGAAAGGAGCTGGCAGTTCAGCTCAGTAGTAGAGCACTTGCAAAGTATGTGCAAGGCCCTGAGTTCACCTCCCAAGTTCTGGTGCGGGGGAGGAAAGATAGAAAAATCTTCCAAGTTTAAATAGAATCGGCCCCTGTGCACGCTCATGTGCACACAAACATGTAAAACCATTTTGGGCAAAAAGAACAAAGCCAGAAGTATTCAGATACTGACTTCAAAACAGACTATGAAGCTATAACAATCAAACAGCATGCTGTTGGCATAAAAACAGACACTGAGATCCATGGAACAGAATAGAGTGTAGATGTGAGCAGAGAACACACAGCAAAGATTTAAGAACACACGTTAAGGAAAGAAAAGTCTTTTCAATGGATGGTGTTGGGAAAATTAGTTATCTACCTGCAGAACCATGAAACTAGAACCCTAACTCTCTCTCCTTATAAAGAACAATACAAAATGGATTAAAGAGTTAAATGTAACACCTGAAATATGAAATGACTAGAAGAAAACACATGGAAATGTTTCAGGACATTGCAATGGGCAAGGATTTTTTTTTTTTGACAAGATGCCAAAAGCACAGGAGAAAAATTAAAAATAAGCAAGCAGGACTTCATAAAACTACAAGGTACATCAAAGGACACCCTCAACAGTGAGCAGAAATAACCTACAGAATGGGAGAAAATATTTGCAAACTTACATGTGGTAAGAGGTTAATATGTGGAATATGAGGAAGGCAAAAAAAATCTGAACAGCAAAAACCAAATAGCTCAATAAAAATATGGCCACTAGATCTAAATAGACATTTTCCAAAAGAAGACATGCAATAGCTGTACAAAAACTGCTTACCATCACTTATCATCAGGAAACTGCAAATCAAAATCAAAATGAGATGTTACCTCACACCAGTAAGAAATGGTCAATAACAAAATCATTAAAGAAAACAAGTGCTGGGGAGGATATGGAAGAAAAAAGAACCCTTGTACACTGTTGCTGAGAATGTAAATTGGTACAGAGATTGTGGAAAGCAGTATAAAAGCTCCTCAAAAAATTAAAAACAACTGCCATATAATCCAGCAATAACTACTGGTTATATACTCAAATGAAATCAACATGTCAGAGGTATCTGCACTCTCTTATTCCTTGCAGCACTATTCACAATGACCAAGAAATGGAAACAACCTAAGTGACAATCAACTACTGCACTCTTCACAATCACAAGGGTATGGAATCTACCCAGATGTCCATCAGTACAGGATTAGATTAAAGGACTGTGGTATATTTACACAATGGAATATTACTCAGCAGTAAAGAAGAGTGAGATCATGTCATTGGCAGCAAAATGTATAGAACTAGATAGTATCGTTTTAAGTGAAATAATTTAGGCTCAAAAAGAGAAATGTTCCATGTTCTCACTCATATGTCAGAGGTAAATGTACCTTAAAAGAAAAAAATTATACTGATATACATATATGCATACATAGATAAATGTACAACCATACTTATATAAGAATGGAAAATATAAGTTGACCCAATAATGACAGGGGAGGGGACTACCAGGAGGGAATGGTTGACAAGGAAGGGGGGAGGGGAAGTAGGAACAACATAGAAGTGCAAAAAGGGAGAGAAAAATACAGGGAGAAACTCTGTGAAAATACAAAAAAGAAAAAATGTCAAGGTGTAATCCATAATTACATACACTGTGATTTTGTTGTTGTTGTTGGATGCCATGGAGTCCGTGTCTGACTCATAGCGACCCTATGTACAACAGGCAAAACATTATTGTCAGGGCTTCTCTGCTATTTATAAGGTTTTCAATGGTGGATTGTTTTTTGGGAGTGGGTTGCCAGATCCTTCTCCCAAGCCTACAGCACCTGGTATTCTCAGGTGGTCTCCCACCCAGGTCTGACCTGGATGGGAGCAGGTCTGACCCTGCTTAGCTTCCGAGGTCTGACGGGATCTGATGCCACAGTGTTATGACTTCAGGCATGCTGTCATGACAGGTTAATTAACAGTTGTAAAAGAAAAAAGAAATTATGATAGATATACCTGATGTAATACTATTCAGCCATAAAAAAGAATGGTCCCATCATTTGTGACAGCATGGATGGAACTAGAGATCATTACGGTAAGTGAAATAAGCCAGGTATAGAAACACAACTACTGCCTGATCTCACCCATATGTGAAATCTAAAAGCATTGATCTCACAGAACTCAAGAGTAAAATAGTGGTTACAAGAGTAAAACAAGAGTGGAAGGGAGGAGGAATAGGGAAGACTGATCAATGTTCTAAGGTACAGTTAGATAGGAGCAAGAAGCTTTGGGGTTTTATTGCAGAGTATAGTGATTACAGATAATAATTTTGCACTGTCTATTTCAAAAAAAATTAGAGAAAGGATTTTGAAAGTTTTCACCATAAAAAGTTGATAAATGAGCCAAGTGCTGTGGTGAATGCCTATAATCTCAGTAATTCATGAAGCAAAGTCAGGAGGATTGCAAATTGGAGGACAGAGGCAGCCTGCATAACTTAGCAAGATGCTAAGTTAAAAGAAAAAAATGGACTGGGGGTGCAGCCCAGTGGAAGAGCACTTGCAAGGCATATGTGAGGTCCTGGGTTCAACCGCCATGTAAAAGAAAGAAGAAAAAGAAAAGTAAAGTAAAGTAAGGCAAAGCAAAGAGAAGAAAAGAGAAAAGAAAAAAGATAAGTAAGGAAGGAAGGAGAAAGAAAGAAAAAAATGAAAGAACAAAAGAAAGAAAGGAAAGACTGAAAAGGGAGGAAGGGAAGGACGGAGGGAGGGAGGGAGGGAAGGAAGGAAGAAAGGAAGGAAGGAAGGAGGGAGGGAGAAAGAAAAGGAATGGAAAGGAAAGGAAGAAAGAAAGAAAGAAAGGAGGAAAATGGAGGGAAGGAGGAAGTGAGGGAGGGAGGGAGGGAGGAAAGAAGGAAGGGAGGGAGGAAGGAAGAAAGGAAGGAAGGGAGAAAAGAAGGAAAGAAGAAAAGAAAGAAGGAAAAAAGAAAAGAAAGAGGGAGGAGGGAAGGAGGGAAAAGAAAAGAAAAGAAAAGAGAAAAGAAAAGAAAAGAAAAGAAAAGAAAATCAAATCTGATTCCTGGAGTTGATGAATGGTTGAGGGGATAAATAACTTTAACCTAATTTAAACATTACACAGTGTATACCTGTCTTAAACACTACATAGCACCCCATGAACATGAATACTGTTTATGTTTTTTGGTATTAGTTAAAGTAAAAAATATTTTGCTAATCCTAAAATTATGCTATAGAGATGATAAAGAAAAAAGCAGAGAAAAGTTAGTGCCTGATATTCTCAGCATTCTCAGCAACAGTGTACAAGGGTTCTTTTTTCTTCCACATCCTCCCCAGCACTTGTTTTCTTTAATGATTTTGTTATTGACCATTTCTTACTGGTGTGAGGTAATATCTCATTATCTTTCCCTGCCTCCCTTCTTGCCATATTCTTTGCCATATATTTATCACAAAATCTCCTATTTCCAAATGATGATGTGATGGTTTACTACTGTCATTGGGATAAATGTAAATTGTTGGGCATAGTATATAAAACATAATCCACTAAATTTCACCAGCAATATTTATCTCTTCCACTCTCTTAACATGGGATATTTGAGCCTCATTAACTTACCCTATTTGTTCTCCTATGGGAGAAGGATGAGGAAGTCCACTGCTGAAGCCATCCAGAAATAATCAGCCACTGAAAACCCTATGAGTGTCTCTTTGAGTTGGACCTGACTCAGTGGCAGCTAACAACAACAACATTTGTTCTCCTTGTTGTTGTTAGGTGCCATCGAGTGGATATCTGATTCCATAGTGACCACACATACAACAGGCGAAATATTATTGTCAGTACGTCTCTGCTGTTCATAGGGTTTTCGATGGCAGATTGATTTTTGGGAGTGGGTTGCCGGGTCTGTCTCCCAAGCATACAGCACCTGGTGTTCCCAGGCAGTCTTCCATCCAAGTACTAAGTAGGCCCGATCCTGCTTAGCTTCTGAGATCTGATGGGATTGGAAGACACAGGGCTATGGCTGCAGGCAAGTTATCTTTAGTATTAACTATATTATCAAATGCCTGCAGCTGCAGCCCTGTGGCATCCGATCCTGTCAGATCTCGGAAGCTAAGCAGGGTCGGGCCTGGTTAGGACCTGGATGGGAGACCGCCTGGGAACACCAGAAGCTGTAGGCTTGGGAGAAGGACCTGGCAACCCCCTCCCAAAAATCAGTCTGCCATTGAAAACCCTATGAACAGCAGAGAAGCCCTGACAATAGTGTTTTCCCTGTTGTACAGAGTCACTATGAGTAGGATACCGACTTGACAGCACCTAACAACAACAACAACAACAACATATTATCAAAATTCAGTTGTTAGTATTTTAAGTTTTTTCAGATTTCTGAACATTTTCTTCTCTACAGAGTATAAGAAAATAGTAAGCTTTAAATAGTTTGGTTTGATACGACAAGTTAAAATTAACAGAATATTATAATTGCATAGTTCATTATCACATAACCATTAATTATTTCTTGAGAAACCCCCTCTTTAAATCTCCTTCAAATTTGTCTTCACTCATAGGATAGAGGAGAAGAACTCAGAGTACACTAACAAGCCTTTGAGGGAGAAACCATAGCTGGCATGAAGTCACTCTGAAATGAAACACATTTCCAAGATTCCATGTAATAGTCAAACATACTAGTGGGGGAAGTTTTGAAGCTGCTTTGACAATAGCAATTCAAAGCCTAAAAACCGGGGATAAGTTAACCCTGCGATTCTTAGTTATTTATCTCATTTCTAAATATTTATTGAAAGCCTTTTCTTAACTTTTTATAAGTAAATGTTTATAAATATGATAAGACAAAATAAGAAAAGGTTCAGTGATCAGGATATCTGGTATTCAAGTAATTAAAATATCAATAGGGTGTTCTTAGGACTAAAACTATATTTAATAGAAAATTATGTGGTTGGGGCAGTGTAGCACAGTGGTAGAGCGCTTGCCTAGAGTGTACAATGTCCTGGGTTCAACTCTTAGTAGCACAATAGGATAAAATATTGAGGTAATTATAATCATTATTTTAATATTATTATGCAGAACACTGTAATACTGTGGACAATTTTGGAGACTTATTTACTTATTTAGACATGTATGTGGTTACGGGGGAGGTTGAACCCAGGGCCTTCTCCCAAGTGTTTAGGCACTGAGTTGCATACCTTTTTTATTTTTAAATTTGAGATCGGGTATCACTAAATTGTGCAGGCTGTGTCTGGCCTTGAACTCATGATCCTTCTGCCTTAGCCTCCAGTCTCTGGGATTACTGGCATGAACCAAGGTGCTTGGTTCAATTTTGGAAATTTAAATGGCTGTGTGTTTCTTGGATAAAACTTTCCATTTCAAACTATTAAGAATTTATTGATTTGGCTGGGCATGGTGTTGCACACCTGTAATCCCAGCAGCTCGGGAGGCAGAGGTGGGAAGATTTCAAGTTCAAGACCAGAGGCAGTCTGCGTAATGTAGTGAGACTGTGTCTCAAAAAGTAAAAAAAAAAAAAAAAAAAAAAAAAAAGGGCTGGTGGCACAGCTCAGTGGTCCAGCACTTGCAAAGCAGGCAGGCATGAGGCCCTGGGTTCAACCCCCAGTACTGAAAAAAAAAATTTGATTTGAATTTTAGAAAATTTTTAAAAAGTATAATCAAAATGGAAATGTTTTTAGTTGGTACTTCCAAGCCCAAGATAACTCTATACTGTTATTCAAGTAATAGAAAGAGCAATTTACATAGCTCAGTGAATCCCTAAGCAGTGACACAGCACTTAGGTATAAGTCCCTGGCTGGGAATGTTGTTATAGCCTCAATGGCCTGACTTAGTTTCCCATTTTGTCGAGGTGCAAAATGAAGCATGAAGCAGGTTAATTCCCAAAACAAGAACAGAATCTAAAGTCCTGATAACCAGTTCCAAATTATTAATAATAATCCAGTAGACTTTGGCAATGATTCTTTTGAGCAGTCAAAACTACAGTCAGGTGGATAAGTTTATGAGCAGACTATAAAATGTGGTATTGGCCTAGCAGCTGGTCCAGTCTGAGGTTAAACCATAAAAGTGAAGAATAGGAAAAGATTCCTGAAAATTTCTAGTAAATTAATGAAGAAGTGAATGCTTCTATTTTCTTCAAGAAGACAAAAATGAAACCTAGAAAATAAATGTATAAAGAAGCCCTTTTGTGAAAGAGATAGAGATACTGAATTGAACTGATATATATATATAAACCATTATTTATGATCAGTATAATTAGTTGACAGAGACCATTAATATCTTCTATCATTTTTTAAAAACAAGAACATATTTTGAAAATTATTGATATGCAATGTGAGGAAATTAACCTTCTGGGGACATTGTTAAATTTGTTTATTTTTAACTACCTTGGAGACATCTATTTATCTATCTTATTTATATCTATGTATATAATTATTTATGTTCATTTTCTCAAACATTCCTAAGTTTATTCCTAAGTTGCTGTAGAGATTTGTGCTATATGAAATACTTGATAATCTTGCCCTTCAGGTGTTCACTGTAAAATAAAAGTGCTTTACTGAGTTAAAAAGCATTATATTTAGGAATATTTTGCATCATTCTAACTTTCAACTTCCTCCTTGCCTATTAACAAATATCTTGGCTCCTGCTAATTATATCATAGTTCCAAAGATTATGACTTTATGTGATTTTAAGAAGAAAAGAAAGGTTACATCAATAACAAAATGGAATAGTTTGGAAAATGTTGGATATGATTTGTGGTAAGTAATTTTTTGACCTTTCCAGAAGACTTACAGTTAGAAAGAGGTGAAGACATAAATTATTTTTTCAATCATTGCATATAACAAAATAGATGTTTTAACTACAACAACATGAAATATTTAGTCTATCTTTAGGAATGTTTGACTTTAACAATGGGAACTAAATTAAATTATTTCATAAAACAACAATCTACCTAAAATATACAATGTCTAAGAAACCCTTGAATGTCTAAAATTTCACAGATTTTTCTATAAGACAAACAACACTGCTAAATTTTAATTCTTAAGGTGGTGTTACAACGGAGTGAAAGGGCAAATATCAGAAGGTAACACTTTAATTGCAAAATTAATATGAGAAAAATCAACCTTTGTATATATATATATACTTCAAAAAATAATATCAGCAAATGCTACTGACTATGGAATCAAACTCCAGTGATTAGAGTGGCCTCTGACTTTTAAAGGGACATGAGGCACTCTGCAAAATTATTTTATAAAAGGTTTTGTCAACTCAGATTAGTCAGTTTGAATAAAAAAGGGATATATCTGAATTATAAGGTCAAAATTAAATGAACATATGGCAACCAATTCGGTGATATGTAATCAAGGAAAATATTCTTATCATTCATTTTGGTAAATCTTTCTGTCACCACATCAAAAGCACTATTATTTTCTATTTGCTTCTTAGTGTGTGTGTTCTGTACATGTAGTGAATTGGTTAAGAGTCATTCTTTCTCCAGGTAACACAGCAACACATAGATACCTTCACAGTACAAGCCACTCAATCTCCCACTTGAGGAACTCACCATCTGCACAATTTCAAGTAAAACCAAACAATTACATACAATGGCCTTATGGGATCAGAAGAAATCACAACCATTTTTTTTATCACATCCTTAGTCAAAGAAAATGACCATTTTACCTAGTATTTCTTTAAGTTATTGGGTTTATTTATAATCATTGTTTTATTTAAGCAGTATTGAGAACTGAAGAATTTCTGGAGAATTTTTTTTACTGAGTTGACTAGAGCAGGGTGTCAAACCTGGGAAAAATTGGGTTCAGGTTCAGGTACAGACTCAATGAATGAAAAATATAATCCTATGTGTAGAATCCTATGTGTGTTTTAGGTACCACCGAGTCAGGTCCAATTCATAGGGATTCTGTATATAAAAGAATGAAACATTCCTCAACACTGTGTCCTGTCCAGCACTACATCAGTGCTTCTCTGCTATTCATGGGGTTTTCAATGGTTGGTTGTTTTGGGATTGCTTGAGAAGTGGATTGTCAGGGCCTTCTCCCATTTTTGTGGTGCTGGGGATCAAATCCAGTGCCTCAGAGAGTGCAGAGGAGCCCTCTACCAACTGAAAACCCCAGCCACCAAATGTAGATAGATGAATAAATTTTTTTAATTTTATTTTTTCAGTTTTTAAACAGTTAATGGAAAAAGAAAGAAAGCAAAACAAAAACAATAAAAGCTGAACCAGAACCCAACCCTTCACTGGGTTCAGGTTCTGGTTCAGAAAAATTCTAAAAAATGCTTGAACTGGAACAGGTTCAGGTTTGTTTGGAAGCCCTACTATCTATACGTAGGACTTAAACGCCAATCTTAACCCAACCCAAGCCCTCTAACTTTGAACACATTGAACTTGCAGCCAAACCTGAAACCAATGTTTAATGGGTTTGAAGCCCTGGACTAAAGAGTCCAGACCACCAGTTGCTGTTTTGACTCAAATGTCCTACATGAACAACCTTCTAAAAAATCAAGGCTGTAAAGGTAAGACAGAAACAAACTACTACAGAAACATAAACTTAATTTTACTATATATTACATAGTATATGTAATAAAGTATATGTATCCACATTTCATAAAGAGAGTTTGCACAAATTAGCTTGAATTCTAGCATAAACAAAATAGCATCTTACTGTGCTGGGTACAGTGGCACACGTCTGTAACCCCAGCATCTTGGGAGGTGGAGGCGGGAGGATCACAAGTTCGAGACTAGAGGCAATCTGTGTAACTTAGCGAGACCCTATCTCAAAAAAAAAAAAAAAAAAAAAAAAAAATTGCATCTTACTCTGACTAACCAGAAGAGAAATACATTCCAAAAATGAATAGAATAAATGAACACAATCCCAATAGTTACCAACTCAGAAAAATGATTATGACTTGGAAAGCTACAGCATACCCTATAGCTGAGGATCTGCTCCCAGAGAAGCAGAAAACATTCTCAGGCCTATCATCTGAGAAGGCTGCAGCTTGCAAACTGTGTCCAGCTACTCTTGAAGAAAACTCATGTTTCAGGAATGTCCTTCCTTAGACCCATAGTGGGAGAATGAAGCAACAAACCAAACCTAAAGATAAAGCTGAACATGTGAATGAAACAGAGTAATTCCTACCACTAATTTTCTTCTTTATATAATTACCACTTGTCTATAATTGTGAATTGGGGCTGAGATTTAGCTCAGTTGGTAGAGCGCTGTGCTGCAGTCTCTGAGGCCCTGAGTTCAATTCCCAGCACCACAAAAATGGGAGAAGGACCTGGCAATCCACTCCCAAGGCAATCCCGAAACAATCAGCCATTGAAAACCCTATGAGGGTCGCTATGAGTCGGATACCGACTTGACGGCACCTAAAACAATAATTGTGAAAAGTTCACACAAATAAAAATAGCTAAATGTTTTATTATATAATTGACAATAATAATACTTAAAACATTCTTACTACACAAAAGTCTGAAGAAGGAATTGCTAAGATAAAGTCTATCATACTGTCATATACTATGTGGCACTCTGTTTTGTTAAGTCAAAGTCATACTCTCAGTTTCTAAACTTCAAACAACTGAAATACCACAACATTCATAAAATAGAACTGAGCTATTGGGAGTAAGAAAAAAATACAAAAAGGTAGCAGACCTCAACAGCAGATAGTAAAATTAACTTTTCAACAGCTCTTGCCTTTCATCTCTGTCTCCACAGTGTACTTTTTGTCTGGAAAAGCTACGCTTTAGTTTAGAAAGATGCAGAATTACATAAAACATCTGGAATATGGGACAAGAAATATTGGCTTATTATCCCTTGTGGACCCTCCCCATGAAAAATTCAATAGATCTTTTTTGGTAGTTTTAATCTCCAGAGCACCTCACGCTATGTTATGGAAACATCATCTTGGTCATTTATATTAGAGAGAACACCTGGTGATGAAAGCAAATATACTCTCTTTTAAATTGTGAGTGCTTTTTCTTTAATGATCAAACTTTTCATCAAATATGTATATAGATGAATGCACACACATGTGTGAACATCCTGACTAGAATTCAGCTTGTGTATCTTTATGATCAACAAGGCTATATCTTTTTTGAATTTACCAAAAATGCAATCCTGTCTTATGTTTTGGAAATAAACAATTTAGCCTTAATTCTATTACATATTACAAAATAAGTTAGATAAATTTTCATAATATAAACACTAAAATATCATTTACATCACTCCTGGCAATATATGGTACTGATGATTTTAAAAGTTAAAAAGTGATTTTTAGATTTCACACATTTTCTTATTCCATAACGTTTTTACTTGATTGCTTAAATATTTACTGTAATAAAATGCTATTATTTAATATTAAAAATAGTTAATACCTTCCAGCATTAAATTTGTTGTTCGAAAGCTTGTTATTACTGGTAAAATTTAATACTGAATGTGTATATCTAAGAAAGATTGGACAATGAAGTCATGATCTACAAAAATTTACAAAACTAAGTTTTCTCCAAAATATCATTATTACATTCTATTTTGAACCCATATTTTATTGTAAAATTTTGAAATTAAGTTTCAGTGTAAGTACCTGCACATTAGAATTAGAGGGAATTTTACATAATTGAAAATGTAATAAAACACTCTACATTTTAAGTGATCTGTCTTTTAAAATTGGCACATTGTACCAAAGCTATGCTATCATTAATAACACTCAAAATATATAATGGGCCTCTACATATTCCAATTAAAAATAGAAGTCCTTAAAATATTTGAGTATTTATAGTCTATAAAGATTTTCAGGGACATTTTTATTAATTTGACACAGATACGCCTTCATTTCTAATGTTACAAACCTGAATCATTTTAAATGCAATTAAAAGTGGTTATGAAAGAGTGTGGACTTCCTTGTGAAGTAGGAAATCACTCTTGTGATTAACATGCAAACGAGCTCATGCTGGCAGAATAGATTGGGGTTTTAAAACCCCAATTACTTTTGTATGATTATCTATTTACCAGTACACAGTCTATTTTCATTTTTCATCTAATACAAAATCGGCTTGCTTACATTTTTAGCACAGCAATTAATATTTACAATAATTATGACATCAAGCACTGCTGAGAACTCCAAGTAAATCATTTACCTCAGTCTTTTTCTCTATACATGATTAATATCCTTTTATAATTTAATGCGATATATGAGGTTAGCTTTATGCAAAAATCAAAGTTAAGAACCACTTTGTCTTTGATTTAAATTCAGTTATATTCTATATGATTTTTAGACTATTAGTAAAATGGCTATTGTGTAAACCCCAAATTTTCAGTCTGATTAGAATAATGCATGAAAACAGTTTAATAACTCCTAGTACCAAAAATGAATATAGATATTAAAAATGATAAAATGTGTCCCATAATATTTTTCTTTTTAAAAGTAAAGACAATTCTAAACTTTCACTAACATGCTTTGATTCATACCTGCTATGTATTGCACACATACACATTTTTCCAGACTTCTAAAGAAAATTATAATGCATTAATGACAGGAACCATGGTAATGGAAAAAAGGTCACCCTCTCTTGAACACCTTCTGTTTTAAACCATTACATATAAAGACATTCGAGAAAGCAAAGAATTAAAAGCCAGCCTTTGTGCAACCCATTACTGAAATATTATAGAATAATCTATATCAAATGTAGAGGAATAGCAGATTCTTTTGGATCTAAATTAACTGCAGCCATAGAAACGCTTTTATGCTTATTATGTATCTGCATGTTGATTCAATTATTAAAAGAACACCTGACAGCATCAGACTTATTTAATTGAATTAATTAAACTGGATGAATAATCATTGAATTTCTTTTGTGTGAAATTTGTCCTGAAAAGTAACACTGGCATTTGGAAATTGCAAGTAATTTGCATGGTGAAATACAGTGAATATATAAATCTATTTCAGTATTCTGGGGTTTCTCCCCCTCTTCTTATATAAGACAAACGAACACATTCTTGTAGCAGATATTTTCTCTTCTACAGTACAGATTTATGAGTAATTTTTGTCAATATAACTTTAAGTGATTTTCCAACAATTTCCTCAATATCACTATTTAAAATTTTCTCAAATGTGAAAAGTACTACATAAACTGTCACTTGCTCAAAAGAAGTACTATGACACCAAAATGGATTACTAAGATAATGTATTTCTTAATTAGCTGTATAAGACGACTATAACTCTTTAAAGCTAAAAGTGAAAACTTACTCATTACAACAAAATACCAGAGAAGTTGGTTCTCTCTTCTACACATTTTTGAAGGAAGATTTGTCTCTTTTATGGTTACAGGTTTAAGGCTTATGCATACCATACATAGTTAAGAGTTCTGGCATTTTAAGATAAATTTTTGAAATTTGTCTACATATATGATGATTTTACATGTTACCTTAAAAGGAATGACAGTAGGAAAACTTCCTGCATGTATGTTTTTCCTGAAGGAAGTTCACAAATAAAATATGTGCAAGGACTTTTTTCTGACATATCAAAAATATAAACTGACAATATTTTAAAATATTCTTAAACTCTGCACTAGCTGCACTTCTAATTTCTGGCCATTAGATTCTTTAAGATCATTTGGGGAGTATCATTTCATCTCCTTAGACTAGAGCACTATATCTTTTCTTCAAATTCATGCCACTGGGAAGATGCACCAATATCCTCTATTGTTAATTCATCATTAAAAATAAAACTTGGTGAAATTCTGATGCATGGTTCATCTTTAAACACCCACATAGGTTATACTTCAACATATATTTCATCACATTTTGATCAATCTGTTTTCTTTTCTGCTGTGAATAGAAAATGATTGTACCTTCATTCTTGAGATGATAATCACTCGACAGCATTTTTGTCATGTCCATTATTTGAGAGGCTGTTTACCATAATAAATTATGGTATTTGAAATCACACACCATTTAACATCCACATTCCTCAGATTAATGAACCCTTTAAATATTCAGGTTGGCCACACTTGAATTTTGTTCACTTTAAAATTATGCTTCATCCTTTCAACCACTGATCCACATACTTTGCTCAAGTTAGCCTTATTGATATGCTTTTTTTGCATTCTTCAGAAATATGTTTGTATAAATGGTCATATTTACCAGAAATAAATCTCATGTATGATACAGCATTATTTCTTCCAAAATAAAATTGAAGTATAAAATATAATTTGCTATTTTAAAAAATAACTCATAAAGAAACTCAAGTAATCAAACTGCTTTTTGACAGACTGGAATTTTTATGAAATAAATTGTTTCTTTGTGATCTAAATTATAGACATGATAAATATGCAAACTTTTACAAAATACTTTGTGAAAAATCTATGAATCCACTTTAGTGCCCATATTAGTAACCATAATGGTTAGATTTTTATTTTACATAAATTATACAAAACACATTGGCATTACAACCCATTCTTAATACCAGTTTATTATAGCTTTATTTCATAATATTGGATGTGGAAATGGAAACAGTGCCATCATGTGATACTTTTCAGGGTACTTCACTTCTTATACTCGCAATGTCTGAGCATATAGCTATCATACAAATAAAAGACTTTATAGAAAAGCAGAGAATGGCAAAATTTTGCAACCAGATCCCATGTTCATACTTTTATGTAAAAAATTAGGAATACTTTTTAAATCTTCAAAAACAAATATGTACTCAGTGCTTGTAATTGTGTACATACATACATAAACATATGGAGAGACTCCCTTTATTAAAAATCTACAAATTATCCATTCTAGTTCATAAAACCTTCTGTGTTTGCAATCAGTTTAAATTTTTAAAAATAAAATTGTCATTTTATTAATAGAATAAATTGGTTATTTTAACTGACAACAATCATTAGTTTGAGTGGGAAGAAAATTCATTCAGAATGTAAATATCAACTGCAAACAAATAAAACTTGCATGTAAAATCTGACCACAGTTTCTCTATGGGTTTTTTTCCTCCAGTTGAAAGACATTCATATGTTTTTCCACTAATTTAAGAACTATGCATCACAAACAAAAGTATGGATTTGGCACACATTATGTCTTTAAATTTCCAAAGCAGCTTTGAAAACTATGTTAAGTTTAGAATTCCATAGTAATAATGTCTAAACATGAATACACCACATATGATCTCAGCTCTATTTATGGTAATTCACTGTTAAGGCCATTTAATTAATAGATAGCTTTTTTTTTTTTTTTAGCAAGGGGTGTGAACTTGGAAACCACTTCCTTCCTCTTCAGACTTACTCAAAACACATATAAATTTACATTTTAAAGACGGGGAGGGGTATATTTCTCAGAATCAAACACTAATGGACACAATGTTAACTAAGGATTAAGAAAAGGACAATATATCAATTTTTATCTGTTATTTTTAGTGACTCCTGGTTCATTTAGAGCACATTTCTTTTTATTGCACATACATTCTAAAGTACTTCAGGTGAAAATTTACCAAAAAAATGAAAACTATAGGAACATACAAAATTATATTGCAAGATTTAAAAACAATGACCACTTTTTAAAAGTATTTCTTAAATAATTACTGTAAACCAAATCTTTTTGCATATCTTTTGTGATATACTACAGCATAATACTGGAAATTTCACACAAATGGATTTAGTGAAAGAAGGGAGAAAATGCTCAGGACATCTTTTATTAACACAAGCATAAGTGTAGCTACTTGTTTTTTGAATGGTGAAAATAACCTCTGATCACAGAAGCTTGAGGAGAACTTAATTATAGTCACTGAAAAATTAAGTGAGAAAATTTTAGCAGTAGGGAAAAAAAGGACCAGTAGATGTGACTTACTAAGCTGTTTGGTTCTAAAAATTCCTCTTTTTACAAACTAAAAAGAACTTATCCATTGTTAAACAACTCTTGAAATGATTAATGTCTTCTCTTCCAGGGTAAGAGCAAGCTTTGGGATTACCGTAAAATCTTATATTATTATTACTATTACTCTTCCCCAAGTAACATGAGGTATGGAGTAACTGGTAGGGTGTTTTGTTTTGTTTTTATTTTTGTTTTCTCCCATGTGGAAGTACTCTATTTCTCTGAATAAAGAATCTCTATTTTCTTTTTTTTCCAAAAGTGGTTTTTAAATTATTTTGTCTCTAGCAGAAAGGAATGCAAAGTATCTTTTTCTCTGGAAATACATCTTCCATACTTTCTTCAGTACTTCCAACCTGCACTGATCCTGATCTTTGAGAGAAGGGACAGAAGACCTTTGATGTTTTTCAATAATCTCAACATGATTTACCTTCCCAGGTAAGGTTTGCCATTAATATTTTTACATTTTCAGTGGTAGAAGAGTCAGCATCACTACCTCTTTTTTAACTTAGTCGTAATTGATATTTCACAATCAACAGAATACTAATAAATAGTATTGACAGAATTATAAATGAGGCAACAAAATTCCTCACTCCAATCCACCCTTATTTTTAATGTTATGAGTGAGTCAACTTTTCGTTTTTCTATGGTAGCAATGTTTGGAGTTAGGAGAAGGAAAATAAAAAGAATTAGCTTAGAAAAGATATATTTAAAAAATGTAAAATGTGCTGATTCTTGGAGCAATAATTTCCAATCACCTTTCATTATGCCAAAATAGACGGACAGATGAAAAATTATCAAGTCATAAGTTCTATTTTATATAATTGTGCCTTTAAATATTAAGACCAACCCCCATACCCGAAAAATGGTGATACAGCCCTTAGAAAATAGCTATGTTATTGATTGTGTAAAGTGCCATAGTTTGTTACATAATTGCAAATATATTGTATGATGGAAGAAAATTAAATTATATCTAGGCTAAGGTAATAAATTTTAATACATAACTTTATCTACTAGCTTACTTAACACTAAAAGTGACATATGTCTACATTCATGTCATTAAAGTGTTTACCACTATCATCTGCAACACTTCAGCTCACTATCCCAACACTTATAGGCCAGAGAGAGTAAACAGGTTGGTAGACTTAACTGGGACTAATCAAAGTAAGTTGGTAATTTGGGAGGTGAGAGTGTCTTTCTGTTAGTTAATACAGACTTGTCATTTGTTCCAGTATGATATGTGACTGTTGAAAATGTCAGAAAAGGACTTGATGCATTTATTCTAGTTAAGAATATTTGACATTTTATGTGAAAGTAACATTATTCCTTAGAGAAAATGAACAAAGCCTTCCTAGCCTGAGTAGAATATGACACACTTTCTTCAACAGCCAATCCAATGACCAATTCATGTATTTCTTGGCACAGGGGCCAAGAATATTGAATTTTGTACAGCAATCTTCAACTTAATGCATAATCTTGATTGTTATTGCAAATATACTCTTCATTTCTCCTAAAGTTTGTGTGTGTGTGTGTGTGTGTGATGTATGTGTGTGTGTGCATATAAAGATCTCCTTTGTATTTTATCACTATGATGTATTTTCTCATTTAACAAATATTCCTATCTCCAGTCCAGTACAAAAATTGAAAAACAAATTATGCCATGATTTATCATAGGTTCAGGTAATATAAATATTTTGAATTAATTATAAAACTAAATTATAATCCAAATCATATTTTACTGTACATAAATTATTTTTAAATTTGAGATATATTCTTATTTATCATAAAATATTATCATAATGTTATATTTTGTTCAGTTGTGTATTCCAGTTATTTTATAATAATTGGTGGCAATTAATTAAGTATACAATAAACTTCATTGTGGACTTAAGTTAGTGCTACCCAAGGATGTCACAGGAAAAAAAGATCCAAAGATATGTCTTATTCAATCAACATCACACAATGAGAGACATTTCATATTTCTAAAATTTTTATTCCCTATAGCCATACCACCCTGCCATCTGAGCCTGATTCCAGAAACTAACCAGGGTTGGAACTGGCTAGAACTTGGATCAGAGACCACCTGGGAACAACAGGTGCTGTAGGGTTGGAAACAGGACCTGGCTGTCCACTTGCCCCTCTCAAAAATAAAAGTAAAATAAATCAGCCATTGAAAACCCTATGAATAGCAGACAAAAGTGCCAAGCATGGCACAGTATCAGGTAATATTTCGTCTGTTGTACACAGGGTCTCTATGAGTCAGATGCAATTCCATGAGACCTAACAACAACAACAAAATTTTTATTAGATTACTGTAATTCATATCTCATCTTAAGATAGATATAGAAAGAGACTGAGGTTGAGGGAAAGGACATTTCTTAAATTTCTAAAAGGTATATTTCTTTTTTAGGGGGAGGACTGGCTAGGGATGGAACCCAAGGTCTTGCTCATGCTCAGCACATACTCTATTACTGAGCTACACCCTTAGTATCTAAAAGATTACATTTCAAAAAGAAAACATTTATAAAATTAAGAAGTAATTTTTTAAAAATGTTAAATTTCACTTTTTTTCTTTTAATATAAGGGTCTAATCACTTTTTTTAAACAAAAGAATTACTTTGCTTTAATATATCCAAAGTTTCTACAAAACTGATACTTAACAATAAACTTCTGGAGAGCTAGTTACTTCAATCTCTCTTCAGTAATGATAAAATTAACTCTGAGATCCATCCTCCTCTACTGAGAGATGATAAGTCACAATCACAAAGATATTGATTTCAAGAAGCCCATTAGTTTGTGTGGGGCTGGGATTTAGCTCAGTTGGTAGACCGCTGCTCTGCAGTCTCTGAGGTCCCGAGTTCGATTCCCAGCACCACAAAATGGGAGAAGGACGTGGCAACCCACTCCCAAGGCAATCCCGAAACAGTCAGCCATTAAAAACCCTATGAGGGTCGCTATGAGTTGGACTCAACTGGACAGCACCTAACAACAATTAGTTTGTGAGTTCCAGGCTCCTAGTGGAATGTAGACATCTTTAAATTTTTGTTTTAAATTTTTGATTCCCACAGTATGAATATTTTATAGAACACAAAACTAAGTTAAAATGTTAAATACTTCTGGCCTTATATTCTGAAACTTTTTGGCTTGTGCCTTTTTTAAAACATAAAAATAAAAAACCCAAAAACATCTTTTTAAAGTGATATATAACAAAGTGCATCTATACATCTCATTTTAACTTGTTATCCCCTAGAGGCAAACATTACTAAAATTTTGAGCCATAATGTTCCCTTTTCAAAAATTTGATCAGTTGTGAGTTTCACATAAACTACTAGAGATCATACTCACAAAAACATACATACACACACACACGCTTCTTTTTGACAATGCAATGTATAACAGAAATATGTTTCTTTAAAAAAATAGCATATAATTATTATTCACTATTTGTCAGCATTTAGATTCTTTCCAGTCTCATTACTACTATAAACAATGGTACACTCTTGCCTATACAGCTATCTCAGTTTATTATCTTGGAGGGGGCTTAGGGAGTATAAACAAACATTTTCATAAAATTTATTATACCTTTACCTTTGTCATGTTTTACATATTCCTCATAAGTCAAAAATGAAACTTTGTAATGACCGAACATAAACTGAACAACAAAGAAATAGATCTGCAAATAGCCATCCAAGATTAAAGTTTAAGACTAATAATGTTTTAAAATCAGTACACAAAAGCATAAATATCATTACATATGGAATGTCTATGAAAATATTAGAGAAAAAATACACAAATGAAGGGTAACAAGAGCTATTAATTTTGAGAGAAATTAAACCAATTGAAGTCAGGCTGAAAACAAAGAAATAATTTTTCATATGTAAGTATAACCTAAGAGAAAAACTGAAGCAATCTCAAAAAATTAAATTCAAAAAGTAAAAGGTAGGATGTGTATCCCTATTGAACACTTATTTAAACTACCATGCTCACAAAATAGGTTTTTTCAGATAACTCTGAATTATATAGTCGATAAAGTCTTCATTTATCCATCATCACAAGGAATGAAGTGTTCTAAGTTATTTATTTTTCCAAATAATTAAAGGTATAAAACATTGAATCAAAATTCAACCCAGGTTTTTTTTTATGTAGACCAAAAATATAATGTCCTTGTTCACTTGTTCAGTATGAATACTTAAATCAAATGGAAGTCAGTGATTTCAAAATAGTTTACTGATATGATTCCTTCCACTCTGAAGTTATAAACACACAACAAAAACTATTCTTTCATGGTCTAAATATCATGTCCTAAAAGAATGATTTCACAGTCACTCACCATTCACTGAAATAACCCAGAGAGGTTAGTCAGTTCATTATTTCAAGGGATTTTTAAAATGCTACTTTCCTCATTATAAGGCTATGATCTTTTGTTACCGACATATGGACTTTGAAGGGCAGTGGTTTAGGAGGTCAGAAAAACAAGGAATAGTAAGGGTTAAAGTTTGTCTATTTCAGGGTAAGGTTTATGGAATCTGTCATGAATTAAAAGCTTTTATTGTACTTATTGTTTGTTTTCTTGTTTGCTTCAGGGTTCAAAATTTTGTTTTAATTCGTTGACATGCCTTGTATTTTAATCTCCTAGTATAAGGATTATTATTGTTAATGAGTCTTTATAAATAAAACAAGAATATGATAAAAAGAAAATAAAACACAAAATAAAATTACCTGTTATAAAATGTAGTATATAACCTACATAAGATCAGGAAATACTTAATGATTCTTTTTGTGTGTAACTCCAACAGTTAAAACATCTATTAAATGATGACAGAGTTTAACAAATTAAATCACAGTTTGAACAAATAAGAATTTCAATGATACTTCATTTGTTCATTTTTTTCATTCATTCGTGCTTATTTACTCAACAAATACCTGAATGTGTTCCAGCTACTTCTAAGAGCCTGGCTAACAGATGGATAATAGATACAGTCCTGCATTGAACATGTAAACAAAAATTAATAATCACACAAATATATAATTGCAAACTATAATCACTGATATGAGGGTAGTAGAAAATGCAGTGAGATAAAATATTGGATAGACTTGATCAAGTCTGGAATGTCAGAAGACTTCCAAGAGGAAGTAAGCCTTAGCTCTGAGCCAAAGGAGGAAAGGTCATTGGCAAAGCACCTATGAGTTGCATGGGAGAGTACTTCATGCTTTTTAATGTCCTTGAGGAAATTTAGTCCATTTGGAGGACTTCCAATATATATTATCAAAAGCTCCAGTGTTATCTCTAACATATTTTGATTTACTAAAGACATATATAATAAAATGGTGAGTAGAAAACTACATTTCTTAAAAGTAAACATGTGAATGTTTCCTTAGTTTTATCTATGGCTATGGTTGATGATTAGAAATAATTACTTTGAATATTTCTTGAGTAAGATTATTATTGTGAGGCTCAGACAAAAATGCACAGTTGAGCTTTATCTGGTAAAAGATCCTATAGATGAATGTAAGCGATGTGTTCACCTGTACTTTGAGTTTATTATTTACCTGTAGAAATGAGAGAATAAATGTTTGGCCTCACAAATCAAATTTCCTGCTCCCTCCCAAACAAAGTCCCATCCCAACAGAAGCCACAGACCAGGGATAAACATTAAGTCCTTAAATTTGTACTCATCTACTTTGGAGTGAATTCTGAACTATTTTGGTAAAAGATTCATCCTATTCATCCTTTCTAAATCTATTCCCAAGACTAGCTGAGACTGTGGCCATCTACTGAGACAGTTCTTGTTTAGGCACTTTATAAAATCCTCAATTTCATATTATTCTCAGATAATCCATCTAAACTAAGCTAGATTTCAGAACCTTGCATTCTTATCATAAGAGTATAAGAGTATAAGCTTTTTCTTATATTATCATTCTTGCAATCTTATCATAAGAATATAAGCTTTTTATTTTTGCTATCTAATTCTTATCAAAATTGCAGGTTAAAAAATAGTACATATGTAGGACTGCCTAAATGATATACAGCATATCAGTTACTCAGGCCATAACCTCTTGAATTTTACATCTTAATCTGACCAGACCACAAATGAAGTAATTCTAATTCTTACTACAAATGCAATGTGTTAGCACCTCTTAAAATTGATTTTATTGAACTTCGTACTGAAGTTATCTAGTTGTCACACAGACTGATACCATAAGTAATTGCTTTATTTTATCTATTATGGGGTTATTGTTCATCAACTGTATTACACAGTATGTCTTCATGAGGATGAGGTCTAAGTATCTAGAAAAACTATAATTCCTTCTAGGAACATTTTTTTCTAAATATAGGCTACACTCATCTTAGAATTGAGTATGTTGTCTCCTTTAATTTGTTTGCTAAGATTTGTGGCCCATCTAGCAAATTAACAGGCCTATACAAAAAATATTTCTATTTTACTCATGTATTTCCCCTCACTTTGATTATATCCATTCTTTATTATCATGCTTTTATAAATTGACTAAATCTTTCTGAAATGACAAAATGCAAAATCCTATACATTTTAAGATGGAACAAGGAAATATGTTTTATAGACATATGAGTATTTTGAAAAACATTGCTTTAAAAAACCAAGGATTTTGAGCTAGGTATGGTGGGAGAATGACCTGCCAACCCACTCCCCCAAAAACATCAGCCATTGAAAACCCTATGAATAGCAGAGAAGCATGGCAATAGTGTTTCATCTGGTATATATTGGGTCTCTATGAGTCAGACGTGGGAGAAGGACATGGCAACCCACTCCCAACGCAATCCCGAAACAATCTGCCGTTAAAAACTCTATGAGGGTCGCTATGAGTCGGACACAACTCGACGGCACCTAACAACAACAACAACGAGTCGGACACTGATTTGACAGCATCTAACAACAACATTGTGGTTCACACCAATAATCTCAATGACTCAGAACATAGAGGTAGGAAGTTTGCAAGTACAAGACCAGAGGTAGTCTACTTAACTTCATAAGAGTATCTCAAAATAAAAAGTAAAAAATTGGGCTGAGGGTGTAGCTCAGTGGTACAGCATTTGCATAGCATGCAAGGGTGAGGCCCTGGGTTCTAACCTTCAGTACTGCAAAACAAAATGGGACAAAACAAAATGGGACAAAACAAAAGCAACAAACAGAAACCAAAAATACCCAAGGAATTTTAAAATTATCAGTCTTGATTATAGGTATTTTAGTTTCATATCTCTTAATATGTTTTGAAACTTCACTGTGTGACTCAAGACAAGAATTTCATTTTTGTTTATATTTTGTAGAATCTCAAGAAAAAACATGTTTAATTTAATTTGAAAAAAAGATACCAGAGACTACCATGAGATAAAATGTAAGAATATATGGAATTTCATTTACTGTCATATAAACTTACATTTCAGAACATTTGGGTAAATTATACCAGAAGTAAGAACAATTATACAGCTAACTTCTCCATTGTTAAGTGTTTTAATCAACTCTTAATATGAAGAATGGCTTCATATTAAGTTGAGAAACTTTATACTTTTAAATACACCAATATTAATTTAAAGTATTAGCTAAATTTAAGTTAATTTAAATAGTTTAAATTAATTAAATTTATCTGTGCATAATTGTGAATATATGAAAGTTCAATGTAAAAATCCCTTTTTGCCCATGAGTTTTATAACTCATGACAAAATCATTACTAGCATCAATAAACATCAAAGCAAGTACAGATTTTGTAAAACTTAATAAAGATCCCAAAGCAAATATGTTGATATAATATAAAGGTAAAATGCTGAACATATCATAACATTCCTGTAGTGAGGTTTAGTAATTAAACCTCATTCACAGACAATGGTGGCCAATAAAGATTGATTCCTGTTTTCCAATTGACCATAAATAATAAGGTTGACTATGCAACAAGATATAGGCATCTAGAAGCAAAGAAAGCAATGGAAAATTATATGGCAGGGTAAGGTCAAAAAGATTCATTGCTATCAGCAAGCAGAAATCTAGTAAAAAGTAAAGAAGAGGGAAGCTTAACAAAATGCAACTCTAAATGTCCTGGAAAAAGTAAAAGCTTGAAAATTGCAGAGAACACAGATAAACAAATCTAGGCTAAAGAGAGTTGAGCATATCTATGCATAAAGAAAAACTGGTATAAATATTGTCAAAAAAGTTAAGAGAAGAAATAGCTTTCAAAGGAATACGAAAAAACAAAAGCAAAAGGTATAGTGGCAGAATTAAGATTTATGACACTAAGTTTAAAGAAGAGGAGGTTTGAATGACAGAAAATTCCAACAACAGATTCTATGTGTAAAGACTATGATGAGGCCCAAATCACAATCTCTTGCTTTGAAAAATCACACATATGGTGATACAGAAAGAATGTGTTCTAAAATATTGATAGGCATCTGGATTGACAGAACTTTTAAAATAAAAATATAGTTCTGCTTAAAAATTTTAAATAAAAATTATAGAGTAACTCCAACCATAACATATAACTTCTAGTTTGAATCTAGTAAAGGAAAAGCTTCTGTTCCTTGATAATACATTAAATAAAGTTAAAAACCTAAAAGTGACAATTATTTAAGAGTTTTTAGATTGCACTTGTTCGTGGGAGGGAGACTACAAGTACTCCGATAGTATTTCATATTGTTCAAATAAAACCAACTTATAAAAATACGGAAATAAAAATTCTTTTGAAAGGTCAATACGAAAAGAAATATTTCTTCTAAAAATGAATAATTGAATAAATTGGAAAATTGGAAGGCGTCTCCTTTTTCAGTGTCACATCTTTGGGGGGAATAAACCATTGTAGCTCTTGCTTTTTATTATTACCTTTTCCTAGGAAAGAGAACACCTTTCAGCAACCCATTCTTTCACTGGATACATGTGTGTCATATATAAATCTATTATGCATCCTCTCTTTCTCTTTTATACTTAAATAATAGATATGAAATTCATTTCTTCTGTGCTTGTAAAATGAATGGAGTTTCTCTGTGCATAAAACCAATGGGAAAAATGGTTTCACAATGTTTAATAGTATTACAAAGATGATGTACTGCTGTGCTGATTTTCATCTACAGCAGAAAAACTCAAATTATAGTTTAATCTCCAGTAATAGGAACTATTTCATTTTGAAAATATTTGTTGTGCTGGGCACAGTGATGCATTGCTTGTAATTCCAGCAACTTGAGAGGCAGAGGCAAGAGAATTACAAGTTCAAGGCCAGAGGCAGCCTGAATAACAGAGAGACTCTATCTCAAGATTTAAAAAAATTAAAATGGTGGTGAGGGTTCAGCACAGTGGTAGAGCACTTGTAAAGTATGCATGATGCCCTGGGATTAACCCCCTAGGAACCCCCAACAGAAAATGTTTGTTGTAATATTAAAATAGATACTGGATTATAATTGCATGGAGAGTAACTCTCACGTGTTTACATTCGCTAGGCAGTACACCCCATAGACTATGTAAAATACGGTGGAAAAAAATCACAGACATGCTTTGTTATATAGAAATAAATTGTATGAACTAATGTAGGTAGAGTTCATTTTAATTAGATGCAAAACATGCAACAAACTGAAGAAAAATATTGAAGTAGACATAAATCTCCCTAAATCTCATGCCTTTCAATACAAATTCATTATGATATATATGATAATAAAAATTAATTTTGCTTAAATATAAAATTAAACATGAGGAGCAGCCATACACAATCTAAATCACACACACACACACACACACACACACACACACAAACATTATGAACACTATGTTTGTATAAAACAAAGTAACCACATTCCTTAGAATTTGGACTCTAGCCTTTGGAAGATCTTGCTTCACATATGGGCTTTAGCAATTAAAATATGTAGATTTTAACATAATACTTTTTCTATTTCTCAGTTTCCTTGTCTATAAAATTGAAAAGATACATATCTAATGGAGTTATTAAGATTTAATAAAATCACATGTGCTTTAATGTATGTTTATATGTCACAAGGGATAATTAGATGTAAGTTTTTAAAAATGAGATACCATATAGAATAGTTCTGTAAAATTGCTATGGCATTTATTTTTAGCTACTAATAAAAGAATAAAAAAAATAGCAGTAAAAGTGTTTGTCTGTTCGGAGAAAGAAAAGTCCACAAAGCCTGACTTTCTCCACTTAGTAGCTACGGACAAATTATTTGAGTTTTAGTTTTTCCTTATGCAAATTAAAGACTAAAAATACTTATTTTGAAATCTTCTTTGAGAAACTTAAAAATGAAATAATGTGAACAAAAAGTCTAGAACAGATGCTCAATGGCTTTGATTTTGTTTTATGTACATGTTACCATGAGGTTGGTAGCTTGTTCTCCCTGGGTCCGATCCCCAGCACCACGAAAATAGGAGCAAGACTCAGCAGCAAACAATCAGCCATTGGAAACTCAATGGATAGCAGAGAAAAACTGTCAGATATAGTGCCTCTTTTGTTCTATTGTACATAGAGTCACTATGAATCGATCTAATTCCAAGGCATCTAGCAACAACAGCATGTCATCACAACACTATCAGCTTGCAAAAATATCTTCAAAAGTTAAAATTATGTTTTATACATTTCTCTATTATTCATTGTGCCTGTATATACATATTTGCTGAAAAAGAAAGTGAAGAATGATTCCCTGGAATTATGAGATGCTACTCCAAAATATCATTTGTGGTAGAATTCCTGGTGAAGTAGGATGTTGCTGTTGTTGTTAGGTGCTGTTGAGTTGAGTCAAACTCATAGCAACCCTATGTACAACACACAAAACACTACCAGACACTGTGCCATGCCTGGTACTACTGTCAGTGATTCTTAGCTACTCATAGTGTTTTCAATGGCTGTTTGTTTTGGCAATGGGCTGCCATGAATTTTAATGAGAAAATTTCATTTAAAAATTACTAGATATTGTGCTCCCACATGTCTGTGAACTTTTCATGATGTGGGGGTTTGTGTGTTGCTGTGATGCTGAAAGCATCAGGATCTCAGATACCAGCAAGGCCACCCATGGTGGACAGAGTTCAGCTGAGTTTCCAGACTAAAAAGACTAAAGAGAAGGACTTGGCAGCCCACTCCTGAAATTAGCCATTAAAATCCCTATGAGTAGCAGAGAAGCACAGTAAAATATAGTGCCAAATATAGTGCTAGAAAATGAACCTCCCAGGCTGGAAGGCAGTCAAAAAAACGATTGAGGAAAAGTGGTTCCTCAAAGTAGAGTCAATCTTGTTGATAGGAATAGAGCAAAGCCTCTGGGACTTTCAGTTGCTGATGTGGCATAACTCAAAGTGAGAAGAAACACAGTGACTACAACAGTGGGCTGAAACGTAAGAAGATTGTGTGCACATTATTTTCTGTTGTATACAGGGTTGCTAGGAGTCAGATCTGATTTGAAAGCACCCAACAACAAGAGATATGTGTGGTTATAGAATAGCAAGTTGACTGTCACTTCTCTTCCTTTCAAATTGCTCTTGATGGGGAAGCAGGCCATCAGATATCCCTTTTGTCACACAAACATAGAACAAATAGTTTTTCTTTGCCAAGAAGCTCAAGTAGTGGTGGAACAATCCTAGCATATTCTTAAAGTAAATGTTGTCCTAGGAACACAGCAACCTTTAAGAAGTGGGCATCTTCAGATCATTGGTGAGGGTTGGGTTTTTCTTTCTACCTTTCTTCCACAGGCCATTGCTGATTCTATGCTCCATGTTTGCCAGGGGCTGGAAATGATTTGCTTCTTCATGGTAGGAGTAGAAAGGCTGTGCCTATGTGTAGGGTGGGAGAAGGACCTGGCAGCCCACTCCTGAAACAACCCTGAAACGATCAGCCACTGAAACCCCTATGAATAGCAGACAAGCACTGATAGTGCCAGGCAAGGCACAGTGTAGGGAGTTTTTCATTCTGTTGTACATAGGTTGCTATGAGTCGAACCTGACTTGATAGTATCTAACAACAACATGTGTAAGGAAGAACCCCATATTTTGTATGAGTCTGACAGGAGTGCTCAGGATAACCTCAGAACAGAGGCTTCAAGGTGCAACAAACAGCTACCAGGGCAGGCTTTGTCGTACAGTTGAGCTGAACACTCTAGAGACCCAGAGAATGAGAATGACTTTAAATATTTTGAGGATGCTTAAATCCTTCCTGCTACCTAGGAGAGAGTGATTGAATAAGTCAGATGTTTTAAGACTTCTGTGAATCCATGTTGAACATAGTGGCAAGGTATAAAAATAAACAAGGAAGTCATAGTACAATAAAACGGGAGCAGGAAAATAGAAAAAAAATACAGAATGGAGTGACTTGAGTATTGTAGAATTCTAGATTTGTGGTAGCACATGTAAATACTATAAAAACACAGAGATGTCAGAGATAAGCTCAATCTAACTGTAGTATTGCAAGACTTTGAAGAAGAGGTGACTTTTATGCACAACATTACAGGTTAGAGTGATAAAGAGAAGGTAGAGAGAAAAGGCAATCTCTCCTGGTATGATAAATAAGTGCACATTCATGGGATGCATGACATGATATATTCAGGAAATGATAAGTAGCTTAGTACAAGTAGTAAAAGGCCAAGAAATCAGAGGTGACATAATTGAAAATAAAGGTAGCAGAGTGCTAAGAAATGGTGAGCCCAAACCCTATGTGTTATGAGACAGAATTCACAGTCAGATGCAAGTATTCATTTCGAGCTATCTAAGACATTTAACAATCCTCTGGAGATCCTGACTCACTCTTATTCAGAGCTTACCTCTTACTTTCTTTGAGGTCTATATATCTATTAGGCCTTCTCCAAACACTTTACTAAAAATCGTGCTCCTTTAGTATCAATTTCTATTCTGTTTTATTTTCTTTATTGTGCTTATCATTGCCTGGCATATTATTCACTTTTTGAAAGACATACTGCATCTCTGATGAATGTAAGGAATTTATCCATATTGTTCACCAGTATAGATGGTACCTGATTTACAATGGTTATGATTTTTTCTTTGTGATGGTCAAAACCAATACGGATCTAGTAGAAATCATACTTCAAATTTTTAATTTTGATATTTTTCTGGGCTAGCGATGTGTAGCATGCTACTCTCTTGCAGTGTTAAACACTGATGGTAAGAGACTGCTCTCAATCAACTGTGATCACAAGAGCAAATACCTAACTCTTGACAATATACTGTGCTGCTTACCTAGGATATTCAGTTGTTGTTGTTGTTATTGTTAGTTGCCACTGAGTCAGACATGTCTGACTCATGTCTGACTCAGTGGCCCTCATTGGGTTTTCAATGGCTGATTGTTTCAAGATTGCCTTGGGAGTGGGTTTCCGCATCTTTCTCCCATTTCTGTGGTGCATGGAATTGAACCAACTGAGCTAAATCCCAGCCTAGGATATTCAGTAGGTTAGATGAATTAAATATATTTTTGACTTACAATATTTTTGATTAACTGGACAACAGCAAGATGCTGGGGAATGGAAATAATATATATTTTAATAAAGCTTTTTCAATAATTAAGTGCACAAATACACATATACACACAAACCTACATATACACATATAGTTTATCCTAATTTTTTGCAGATTACACATTTGTTAAGTTACCTATGTGGTAAGACTTACTTGTAACTGAAAAAAAAAATGTCAATCCCCACAATGTGTTCACAGTCATTCACAAACATTATAAAGAACCAAAAAAAATTTTTTTTGAGATGCCTGAAATATATATTTCCAGCTACTGGACAAAGTGTCACTCTGTCTTCTTTTTACAGGTCTTGTACCGTAAATGAATGTCTTTTTGTGGTCTATTTAGGGTCATATTTGTGCATTTTGGTGGTGATTTTACTGTTTAAAATAACCCTGAAATGCAGTATTGAAGTGGTAACTAGCATTTCTAAGCATAAGAAAGTTGTGGCGTGCCTTTTAGAGAAAATATGTATGTTACATAGTTTTGTTCAGGCATGAGCAATGATGATATTGGCTACAAAGTCAACGTTAACTAATCAATGTCACGGAAACAAGCACACCCCCACAGTATGACCAAGCTTCCTGACTAAGACAGACTAGGGAGAAGGATGCAGCAACCCAATCCCAAAATAATTAAGTCATTGAAAACTCTATCTATACCAGAGAAAGATTGTCAGATATAGTGCCAGAAAATGATCTCCCGGGTTAGAAGGCACTCAAAAGACGACCATGGAAGAGTTGCCTCCTCAAAGTAAGCATAATCATTTACATTCTAGGCATCAGTGAGCTAAAATGGACTACTATTGGCCATTCTGGATCAGAAAATCATATGGTCTACTCAAAGTCTGTCCTGAAGTACAATGCTGTCAGTGTTAGAATAATATCCATACACAAAAAGGAAGGTCAGTTAATATGACTGTTATTCAAATTTATGCAACCACCAAGGACACAAATGAAGAAGGGGAAGATTATCAGCTTCTGCAGTCTAAAATTGATCAAACATGCAATCAGTATGCACTGATAATTACAGGTGATTGGAATGCAAAAGCTAGATACAAACAAGAAGGCTCAGTCATGGAAAATATGGCCTTGGGAAAACACAAGGCTCCAGGAATTGATGGAATACCAATTGTGATTTTTCAACAAACAGATACACCATGGGAAATGCTCACTTGTTTATTCCAAGAGATTTGAAAAATAGTTACCTGGCCAACTGACTGGAAGAGATCCATATTTGTGCCTATTTCCAAGAAAGGGGATGCAACAAAATATGTAAATTATTAAGGAATATTGTTAATATCTGAATCAAGTAAAATGTTGCTAATAATCAATCAAAAGCAACTACAGCAACACATTGACAGGGAACTCCTGTTACATCAAGTGGGATTCAGAAGAAGGCATGGAACCAGGGATATCATTGCTGACTTCAGATGGATATTAGCTGAAAGCAGAAAATACCAAAAAGATGTCTTGCAAATGCACTTGACTGTGTGGATCATAACAAATTATGGATAATATTGTGAAGAATGGGAATACCAGAGCACCGAATTGTACTCACGAAGGATCTGAACATAGACCAGGAGGCAGTCGTTTGGACAGAACAAAGAAATACTGTTTGGCTTAAAGTCAGGAAAGATGAGAGTCAGGGCTGTATCTTTTAACCATATCTCCTCAATCTCTATGCTGAGCAAATAATCTTAGAAGCTGGACTTTATGAGGAAGAACGTGCATCAGAATTGGAGGAAGACTCATTAAAGATCTGCATTATGCAGATGACAAACTTTGCTTGCTGAAAGTGAAGAGGATTTGAAACATTTACTGGTGAAGATCAGAGAAGACAGCCTTCAGTATGGATTGCACCTCAACATCAACAAAACAAAATTCCTTACAACTGGGTCAGTATGCAACTTCATATTAAACAGAGGAAAGATTGAGGTTGTCTAAGATTTTGCTTTACTTGGTTCTATAATCATTACCCATTGAGGCAGCAGTCAAGAAATCAAAAGGCATTGCATTGAGAAAAGCTATTGCAAAAGAACTCTAAAGTGCTGAAAAGTAAAGATGTCACATTGAAGACAAAGGTGCACTTAACTTGTGCCATGGTATTTCCAGTCACACCATATGGTCGTGAAAGCTGGACACTGAATAAGGGAGACAGGAGAAGAATTGATGCTTTTGAATTATGGTGCTGGAGATGTCTATTGAATATACCATAGACTGCCAAAAGTGTCAACAGATCTATTGTAGAAGTGCAATCAGGGTGCTCCTTGGAAACAAGAATGATTCTTGTTACTGTTGTTAGGTTCTGTTGAGTCGATGTCCCACTCATAGTGACCCTATGTACAACAGATTAAACACTATTGTTAATGCATCTCTGCTATTCATAGGATTTTCAATGGCTGATTGTTTTTTGGGAGTGGGTTGCCAGGGCCTTCTCCCAAGCCTACAGCACCTGGTGTTCCCAGGCAGTCTCTCATCCAAATACTAACCAGGCCCGACTCTGCTTAGCTTCTGTGATCTGATGGGATCAGATGCCACAGTGTTACAGGTGCAGGCAAGGATGACTAGACTATGTCTTACATATTTTGTACATGTCAGGAGGGACCAATCATTGTAGAAGGACATCATGTTTGGGATAGTGGAGGAAACAAGGAAAAAAGGAAGACCCTCAACTGGATGGATTGACACAATGTTTGCAACATTGCACTTAAACACAAAGATCATGTGCATGGCACACTTTTGGGGAATATTTTGTTCTGTTGTACACAGGGTTGCTATGAGTCGGACTTGACTTGATGGTACCCAACAAAAGCAACTAATCAACATTATTATTATGATTATTTTATTGTTTATTTTTGCAGTACTGGGGGTTGAACCCAGGGCCTCGCACTTGCATGCTTTGTAAGTACTGGACCACTGAGCTGCACCCCCTGCCCAATTTTTTCCTTTTTTTTTTTTTTTTTTGAGACAGAGTCTTGCCAAATTACGCAGACTAGCTCTGGTCTCAAACTTGCAATCCTCCTGCCTCTACCTCCCAAGCCACTGGGATTATAGGCATGCACCACCGCACCCGGCTTAACATTATTTATTAAGTCATTTTGAATAGAAACACATAAAGCAAAGGTTTATGTTCATTAGTTGATGAAAATATTGTATATATGTTCTCAGTGGAATCTAGCTCTGTATTTCCCTGAGAAGCAATGATTTAGTATTCACTAACTCACTGTTTTGGGTGACTTTATAGAACATAACTACCATAAGTAATGAGAATTGGCTGCATTTATGTGTGTGTGTATGTAGGGATTTTCTTTCCTTTCCTTTTTTTTTTTTCCTGTGCTAGGGCTTGTATCCAGGGTGTCAAGCACGTCAGGCATCACTCCACCAATGAGCTACATCCCCAGCACTGTGGTTTTCTCTTTCATGAAAAAAAATTACAAAAAATAAAACTCAAAAGTTTTTATAGCTGCTGGGAATGCACAGAACCTACTCTCTAGCCAAGAATATAACCTTTCATTCAAAAGTATGCTTGACATTCATATAAATTCCATGGCTTCATCAATTAAAAATGGTTGAATAACAGAGGTCTAATAGAAAAAAAGAGAATCTTAGAAACTAGATGGGCCCACATTTAAATATTAACAGTAGTACTTACTGGTTGTATAGGCCATGGCACTACTTAAGCTTTATGTCCTTGATATTCCTCTTCCAGAAAATAGGTGCTCATGAAAATTAAATTAGATAAACTGGAAAATGTGCTTAACACAATATCCAAATCATTTGACTTGCTTAAAGAATATCATCTTCCTCCCATTCTCTATTAAACTCCCAGAGAATTTCCTATAAAGTTCCCAGAAGGGAAATTTAAACAACCAAGCATCATGAAGTTTGGGGAAAAGCCATCATGAAGACAGCAGTGGTAATCTGTATTGGCTCTGCTTAGTGTTAAGAAGGCAAAGCATATGTAGCTTGCTGACAAAGATGCTATCAGGATTTTGTAGCAAATGTCAGGATGCTTAAAGGTTTTGTTTATTATTTTAGAACTGTTTTTTTCTTCCAGAAGTAATGATGCACTAGAGCTGTCAAACATAAAGCAACCATACTTTATCCATTTTCCTTGTAGATATAGTAGAATATTGAAACCAGACCTCAGAAAACACACAACTGTTGATAATAATGAAGAAGAGAACAAATTATGTACAAAAAAATCATCTTATTAACTTCCAGCACAGCTTCTTTCCAAATTTACAATGTAGTCACCTGTTTACTTTTATTCAGCAAGTGCTGGAAAAGTATCTATGATATACCAGCACTAGTCCAGGTACCGGGAACACAAAATGAATAAGATATAGCTATTAGCCTCAAACTTCCATTTAGTCAAAGGTTCACAAGAATTTTATTCAAAATTGTCATCTAGTTTTATCATACCATATTACAGGCTTGCTCATCCAAAGGTTCCCTGTGAAAATTACCCAGTGGGGTTTGCTTAGAAGAATGTGAGCAAGGCAGGTCTATGGTCCACATACTTCCCGTATGGTTTATCAGAAGGAAAAACCTGAGGTACATATTTGACAACTTAGCAAAAGACAGCTAGGCAAAGCAAAATGACCAGAAATTTTGCCTGACAGATTATTATTTATATTTGTTCCTGGAAAGAATTTGTAAAATAATTGTTCATCTGGCCCCTGCTGCAACCCAACTTGGCTGGTAAGGAGGACAGGACTTTGGGTGCATGACTGTGAAGGCTGAAAGCTTCAAGGACTGTGGTGAAACACAGCACCGTGTGAGGGACAAAAATAAAATATATTCCTGGCTCCAGAAGGTCCACAAGAGAGGAAGAAGCTCCTACTCCACTGCAAAAGGTCAGCAATTAAAAGTAAAGAGTAGAGTAGTAAAGTATAAAACAAAATTAAAAAGGGAAAGCTCCAATTAAGTTTTCTTTTGACTGCTCCTACCATTCCACTATCCTGCATCCTCTATGCCTCCGAGGAGAGGATGGAGAAACAGTATGGTCTCTTGACAGGTGTCAATAACCCCTCTAATTCAAGCGCAATCAGAAGTATTGCTTTGCTTCCTACACTGGGAAAATGTGCCAGAATTTCACTAATGGGTTTTGTCTAGGGGCTTTGCAGCCAACTTACTAATATGCTATTATGGCTTCCACTGCTGAGGTATAACTAGTGCTGGTCATGTTTGTATTCTTTGTCCTTTAAATGTCATAGGAGACTTTCCAATTCAAGGATGGACATATGAAAACAGATGACAGATGGAATGTGATTTGCTCCCTACTACCCCCAATCTATTTTCCTGACCTCTCCCAGTGTGTCCACGCAGAAGAAATACACATTCTGAAGAAGGAAAGAAGAAAACAAAATTTTGATTAAGAGCTCTGATGACTAGCACCAGAAAGACCAGAAAAGCTATTTCCAGTAAACAGTGCGACTTCCTTGACACAGCCACTGTACATCCACAGGAAAAAGACAAGGACTGAAGCTGCTCCGAATACTTAGCACACGGAGGACCCATGTTACTCTCATTGGCCCCATTTCAGGATTGGTCAACTTGGACTTAATGACCATTAAGGTAGGGAGGGACTTGAAGTACTCTTCTTCTTCTTCTTCTTCCTCCCCCTCCCCCTCCCC